>BKZX01028637.1:0-62452 GCA_014362285.1 Fagus crenata
TTTAATATTGAAATCATTTGCTATTTTAAATAATATTCCTCAATTGTTCAATTAAGTGTTAAATAATTTGCTAAATTGTATTTGAAGAATTCATTCAAATTACATATGATATCAAGCATTCATTACATAACTACTTATCGATTCTTCTTTTCAATTTTAAGGTTTCTGTTTCAAGAATAATTTATTGACACCCATGTTTACTTCCAATTTCACTTTGTTTATGATCTTTTACACCCCACTTGCTAATTTTTTTCGCCTTCCTTTTTGTCCATTTCTCTCAATCAATTATTCTTGAAAAATAAACCTTAAAATTGAAAAGATAAATTAATATTTACTGTTCTACAGGCCTTATGCTTCGGATTTTTACTAGAATTCATGGTTGTAATTTGTAAATCTACTTGCTATCCATAGTTGTCCAATTAATGCAAACAAGCATGAAGTTGTAGGAGTTAGTCATTAGTACACAAGATAGAGAAGAATTGTCCAAAGAAGTTACTGTATAACCAAGGAAAGTACAACCATTCCAAATGTTAATATGTCCAAAGAATTACATAAACCGCGCATCGCGCGGGTACCCTACTAGTTTTAATAATGGATAAATAATTCATAATTCTGTTCTATAACTATCATAGGGGTCAAAACAAAAAATTTCAGATATTGGAAAAGGGAATATATACATCATGTTTTATCCTATGTTACATGATAGAAGTACATCATCAAGGTAAAACATAATAGACTATTAAATAATTTAAAATAAATAATGAAAAATCCTTTTTAAATTCTTGAAACTTTAGCATTAATGTTTTTATTCTAATAGTATTTTAAAATTCTTGGAACTTATGCAATAGAGTTTTGGCTAGAGCAAATTATTTAAATAATTTTAATTTACTTATACACATAGTAGATGTATAGCAAAGGTACATCGTACCACATGTAACACCAAAATTAAACACCAAGTCACATGATGTAAAAACAAAAACAATATGCCGTTAATTGCACATGTAAATCTATCCACAACAACAAAAGTGCAGGTGTTAATTAAATATTTTATTAATATAATCAAAATTGACAAATAAAATATATAATAAAAATAAAGGGTTAAATACACTATTGGTCCCTAATGTTTACTGAAGTTACATATTTGATCCCTAACGGTTTGAAACGGGCAACATTGGTTCCTAACGTTTTAAAATTGTGCATCATTAGTTTTTTCATTAGTCTCCGTTAACTTTATGTATACGTGGCTAACGGAATGATGACGTGGTCAATTTTTAATTGAGGTGTTTTTTTTTTTTTTTTCATTTACAATTAGGATTTAACATGACATACCCATTTAAATAAAACTTAACCAACCTAATTTTGATTTAAAAAACCCAAATACCCTAATTAAATTAAACCCTTATCTCTTTTCTCCCTCTTCCCCTCTCTTGCACCAAATAGAAAATTGTACGAAGAGCTTTGTAGAGGTATGGGCCAAGCAGCAAACAAAAATGGCAACCACCGACCAGACCAATATTTGTGAAGTAACATTTCAAGCTTTGACACATAGCTGCTTAAGACAACTGAGTCCATTCCTATAGCTTTTTTGACGTGGTTGAGGTTTATGCTTAACCCAACCACAACCTGCAATATTTGCTTTTTGAAATTGTCCATTTTTTATGCACTTTGTCTTGTACATTCTCATTCGTGGAATCAGTATCTGTACCTTCAGATATAATAATCTTTTTTTTGAGATATGATAGAAATTCTAATCTAAACTCACACACACGTATATTTTTAAGTTCCCGGGGATCGAACCCACATCCTCATAGAGGGGGGTTTTTTGGGGAGGGGATTACCACTAAGCCGAATACCCAAGTGGCTTCAGATATAATAATCTTTTGGACCATAAAGTGTAGAAATACAAGTTCCATTTAATCTTCTCAAAAAAAAAAAAAAAAGGTTCCATTTAAAAGCTTTGGCAAGGGATCTGGTATATCATTGATAGAGAAATGAGAATGAACAAAAGATCTGGTATATTTAGCCAAGAAAAAGAAACCCAACAGATCTAGTATAAACTGACAGATAACCCAAAAAAATTCACTGTGATATTTAGTACGCTCCCACCTTTCGAGAAGTCGTCATCCCCAACAACAAGAAGAACAGTCAAATGTGGTTGCTTTCCATTGTGAAATCAGAAGAGAGATGAATTGGTTTGATTTAGGGTTTAATTTAATTTGGGTAATTGGGTTTTTTAATCTTAATCGGGTTAGATGATTTTATTTGATTTTAATGAGTACATCATGTCAGATCCTAATTGTAAATGAAAAAAAAAAAAATGCCATCTCATTAAAAATTGGTCACGTCATTAATCTGTTAGCCACGTGTACACAAAGTTAACGGAGACTAACAGAAGGACCAATGATGTACAATTTTGAAACGTTAAGGACCAATTCTGCCCATTTCAAACGTTAGGGACCAAACGTATAATTTTTGTAAACGTTAAAGATCAATAGTATATTTAATCCAAAAATAAAAGATAAAATTAACTTAATTAAATATTTTATTAATATGATTGGTACTTACTTCCTCATCAGTGAGATCGACTGATTGATCATGGCCCCGGTTTGATTCAACAGCGTTTGTTCTTTCAACCTTTGTTGAATGAGATTGCTCTATGAAAATGACATGATCCATTCCAGCAACGGTAGCCTGTTCACCCAGACAAGATCAGTATTTTTTTTTGGGGGTAAGCAACAAGATAACTATTGTTAGTGATCACATTATTGTTCAAGCACACTCAACTTTATACTGAGCAAACATAGAAACTCGGGCTTCAAGAATTTAGATTCTTACTTCAACTTTATTCATATATTAAGGTTGGAATCAAACGTACACACTTTTTGTAAAGTAGAATTTGTTTTGTTAACGTTTACGCAAAAAAAAAAAAAAAAAAGAAGAAGCTGTTTTATTACCAGCAAGTTTAGTATAAACTTTGCAATACAACTATGTTTAGGTTCTTTACCTTCGCATTGCCGCAAATAAAGTACTACATATATGTCATAACCGTGAAAGATTCTTTATTAGCAGCAAGTTTAGTATAAACTTTGCATTACAACTGTGTTTAGGTTCTTCACCTTTGCATCAAGCCTGGTATCAAGTGAAGTTGCAGTCCGGCGACTTCAGGCCTAGTGATTAAAGCCATTACCTAACTGCATTCCGTATAGTTAAAATTTTAGCTTAAGAAACTACTTTTTACGTTTTCCTAAACCATTTGCAAAATACCTTATATTCGATTCTCTATTTTCAATTCTATTTCATTTAAATATTATTATTTTTTCATTTATTTTTTATTATATCTTCCAAAATACCACACACCAACCATTTCGACCAAAAACACAAACAACCCCCAACACAGTAGATATCCCAACACTAGATTTACAACCAATGGTGGGGCTACATACATTTGAGTGGGGTCAATATAACATCCCCCAACACAGCAGATATCCCAAAAATTAAATTAAAAAAATTCATAGGTAATAAATAAAAAATGCCAAATTAATAATCACCTCCTAGGGTTTGGGTCATTTGCAAATGACACTCTGGGGTTTTAATTTTGCAATATAACCACCTGAGGTTTTTAAATTAATGAGATTGACCACTTTAGATATATTTTTTGTTGATTTCGTTAACAGAGATTAGTACGTGACTACTTTATAATAAAAAATTCATTATTATAAACTTAGGTGCAATGAATGTGACTAATCTCAGTTAGCAAAATCGACAAAAAATGTATCTAGAGGGATCAATCTCACCAATTTAAAAACTTCAAGGGGTGATTATGCAATTTGACCAATAAAAAATAAATAAAATTTATCTAGCACTTAAAAAAAAAAAAAAAGAGACTTATTTGTATGTATTTGAGTGGGGTCAATATTACTAATGTCATGTTTTTGAAATTAAATTTAACTGAGCAACCTAATATACTGCACTTAAGTAATCGTGCCTAACAAGCACTCACAAGTCACAACTGATCTCACTAGATCAAAAGTAAAGCAACCTTTTTTTTTTTTTTGGTCGTGTTTGGAGCTTAGATTCTTTGATAATGAGTAAACCCCAAGGGGTAGCACAATTGGTTGGGGACCATGCCACTTGAAGTGGGCACTAGTTAGAATGTCCCCTTCTAGAAAAAAAATAAGTGAAAAATCCACTAGAACCTCATTATGTCTAAAAAATTCGATAATGAGAATATCAAAGATTTGATTTTTATACATCTTTTCTGTATGTTTTGGTTTACCAAGATTGCGCTGTACTTGTCCGACCACCACATATAAGTGATTCTAATCTTGGTCAGCATCTTACATACATATTCATAATCTATGGGGTTGTAAACAAATCAAGCTTCTTGATATTGGCTTGCTAAGGGACTAGTAAAGGAACCTACTTTTGTTGCTTAGTAGATAAAGATGCCAATATTGATTGGCCAAGTTTGCGGCTAACTTTGCTCATAAAGATAATTGAGCTTGAGTCTGAATGGGCTAACTTAGAGCTCAAGTGGTCCAGCTGAACAACTTGAGCTGGTAATTGTCTTAACCCTTGCATCTCAACGTGGCTCACTGGTAGCTGTAATACTCCAACTAGGCTAACTTAGAGCTCAAGTGGTCCAACTGAACAAATCTAAGTTGAGTTTGTTTGAGTTTATTCTATCAATCAGACTACACTTATTCAAAGGTCATAAGTAACACAAACATGAGGACTCTGCCACAACCACAAAATAATTGCATTGAGTGTTTAAAATGCAGACATATAGATTGTTAATTACCACTCTTTAGTTAGATATGATATTTTTGTTTTCACATTCTATCTTTTCTTTTAATTGCATTAAATTGTTGTTTCCGTTAATAATGTGTGAATGTATGGACACAGTCTTAAAAATATTAAAGCTTTTTGGTTAAATATTCTATAAATGAAACTCTACCAAATGTAATATTTTTTCTGGTAAAATGAATACTGAAATTTAAGCTAATGTGGTGATATTATGTTTCAGGTTGGGCCTGGTTGCAACCATTAAGGTTTGCTATTTACTCAGTGTTATGATTTTTGTTTGTGTGATTGTGAATTTTTTTGGGAGCAATTATACCAAAGGGGAAGAGATTTTTTTAAAGCTTAGAGAACTTCAAGAACACATGTCTAAAAAAACCTTATCCTTTGGCATTCCTGGAGTGAGGCTTGATTTTTTATTTTTTTGGGTCGCTAATGGAGCCACAAAGAAGGAAATTGGCAGAGCAAAAGAATACATAGTGAAACAACTGGGGTTGGAGAATGGTCAGTCGGTGGAGATGGGAACAATACATGCTGGGGACTTTATGGTGAGGGTTTTTCATCTTCTCTGTAATAAATCATAACCTCTTTACAGCATTATTGAATTTGTAGGCAGAGACTGACATTAATTAATTTCAACTTCATCTTTAGAGGCGCTTTTGTTCCAATCTTGGTATGAATAATCAAGCGGTTCAAGCTGCCCAAGAAGCTGTTACAAAATCAGAAGAGTTTGACATAAGGTAGTTCTGGTTTTCTCTTGTTTTATCATGTTATAATTTAAGCAATGTGAATGCAGATATTTCAGTTGCAACTGGAGTTGCAGAAGGGACAATAAGAAATTCCTACAAGGATCTTTATCCCCATGTATCAAAGATAATACCAAGCTGGTATGCCAAGGAGGAGGATCTGAAGAACCTTTGCAGTCCTTGAAATGTAGAGCAAACAATAACGGGAATATTAGTAACTTGAAGTTGATTTGAGGCGTTTTTCTTCTATGTATTAAACTATTACATACAAACAATGAAAAAGTCATCATCTTCCATCTTTTTTTTTTTCCATGCATTCAACTCTATGATTCAATTTCTTCCCTATCGTATTTTATTTTATGTATTTGTTATTGGGGCTGATATAGAATATGCATGAACCTGGTGCAAGTTATGGAAATAGTGAGTCCACTGTTTGGCATGATCTGGTGCATTTTAGTGGTATCAGATGGGAACAATACATGCTGGGGTGTCAAAATTTGGCTTAATGGTTTGCACTAACTATAGAAAAGGTTATTTGATTAAGAATTCTAAAAGAAGATGGATAAACTGTCTGATAATTATCTTGCGGAAGGTCTGCATACCAGCTTACCTGATTCAAGAGGCTGTATTTTTTAGAAATAACTTTAGCATCTATAATCTATAATATAAATTAAAACATGAAGATCCTCCAAACACCGCCACTTAAGAATCTCTACTCTCACATACTTCCACCTCACTCTTGTCTCTCCCACACGTTCTCTCTCTCACACGTTCTCTCTCTCTCTCTCATAGGCTCAGTGTCACGCCCCAAACCCGACAGGGTCTGGTGCATGAGAAAACTGCAACCCAAACACCTGTAAATTTTTCCTCAACTATTACATAACTGTATGTCAACTTAGAATATCCAAAGTCCATTATCAAAAGTTTGAGTACACTAATCCATAAGTTCATACATTAAGCCATTTACATATATGTACGTCCTCAAAATATAAGTCAGAGCTTTATGACCCTTATATTGACCACTGGCCACAAAAGAATGGAGGTCTGTGCATAATTACACAAAATTACATATCAATATTCCTATACAAAAAAATATCTCTTAGGATGTGCAACCCCAGCAACAACTCTGGGTTTAACACACCTAAGATTGAACTACCAAAAATCCAGCCTCCACAAAGTAGTTGTTCAACTACTGCAAACCCACAAAAATTTAGCTTGCTGAGTCTCTGCCTACTCTGTAAAAATCATAATTGAAAGGAATGAGCTAAAGCCCAGTAAGTAGATAAATAATGGGGTTAGGGGAAATGCAAGTTTATTGATACTAAAGCATGTTACAAAACAGAACGTATATTTGGAAACTTTTATACAAATTCTCTCAAAATCATCTTCCTTGCAATAATCTGAAATATTTAGAAGGATAATGCAACACCAAGCTTTTTAAGATATAAATAATGAAACTACATAATACACCATGTGAGCCATATAATTTTCCAATACATTTCAAAAGCATAAAACCACAAACAAATACCCAAGGCCACGTGACAAGGCTTCTACTAGGAGCTTCGTTAGGCCCATAAGTAAAAGACCACACAACTAGGCTTTTACCAGGAGCTTCGTTAGGCCTACAGGTAAAAGACCTCATAACTTGGCTTCTATCAGGAGCTTCGTTAGACCTACAGATAAAAGACCAAACAACTTTATTTCTACCAAGAGCTTCGTTAGGCCCACAGGTAAGTTGTGTTACTACCAGGAGCTTCGTTAGGCCCACAGGTAAGTTGTGTTACTACTAGGAGCTTCGTTAGGCCCACAGGTAGGTTGTGATTCTACTAGGAGCTTCGTTAGGCCCACAAGTAAACGGCATCTAGCTGGGTAATCACCATATAATCACAATTGTCATAGCACAAGGGTAAAACAACAAAATAACTCACAGGTTAACATAATAAAAATACATAGTTCATTTCCAAGTGGTTGGATAAGACCTTTCAACATTCAAAGTATTCACAAAACTTGTCACTTATCCAACTAATTCTCAAACATTTAAAAGTTTCCAAAACATATCTCAACCCACAAAATCAATGATAAAGCATCTTTAGAAATCACAATAATCCAATAACTTTATCAAATAACTCTCCAAGGATTAATGAAAGATGCTTATAAAATTTCCAATCTAGCAAATCATGCATTTCCCCAAATGCAATATCAAATATAATGCATTTTCTCGTAAATAAATAAATACTAAGGTTTATACACAAAATCCTTTAGGAAAAGTATAATTTCACAATAATTTCCAAAATGTGTTTATAAACCTTAAAATAAATCTCATATGCAATTATGATTATTTTTCAAAAATCCCATTAAGAAGCTACTTACCTGCAACCCGCTCAAAATCCTAATCTCCAATGCTCCTAGGAGATTAAATAGAACCTATAAAAGACATGAGCAAGCCTATCAAGACAAAATCATCTAGAACCTCAACTAACCCAAATACACTAATTGATATGGAAAATTAGATCTAATCATTATTAGCATTTGGAATTCAAAATCCCTAAATCCTCACCATAAAGAAACCACCATAAACACTTTTATCAAAAACTCTTAACTATTCCTCAAATAAATCCACCAAAATCAAAACCCATTTTCTTAATCACATAAATATCATTAAGATTGCTCAAACTAAATCACATATAACACTAAGGCTGCTTAGATTTGGACAGAAACTAACAAAATATAAAAACCTTAAACATAAAGCTTTTACCTTAAATATTGGAAGTAAATGGAGCCTAGAAAGTCTCCTTTGGATTTTCTCCGGAAATCCTACTGGAAATTCCGCCGGTAATTATGGTGGTTAACCGGTGAGACAAAGAGAGGAAGTGACCGAATGGGAGTGTGGGAGATAGAGTATGTGTGTTGGTGAAAAAAAACAGAAAATGAAAGAGTGAGAGGGAGAGCTACAGTGATATGGAGAGAATTCTAGAAGAAGAAAAATTGTGTGGTGGGGGTGAATTGGGGTAGGTGGGGCACGTGAGGTGGGGGGTGGGCTTCTAGATATTTCTTTTGTCTTATTATGTTCTGTTTTGGGCCGCTACACTCAGCCTCTTCATCTCCCACCCCTTCATCTCCCACGCCTTTTCATCTCCTTGGTCTCTTCCCTACTATTTTCCTTCTCTTCCCCGACTCCTAACCTCCCTCTCCATTTTTTTTTTCATACCCATTAAATTACCAATTTACCCAATTGATTGCACCTCACTGATTGCCCAATTGATTGCACCTCACCGATTGCCCAATTGATTGCTCACCGTAACTTTGACTCACTCATCTACCCAATCTCCTATTTAAACCTATAGTACTCACTCCCCCAACAATTGCTAATGTTGTGCTCGAGTTTTGTTTTTTCTCCCGGTGGTTGTATGGTGGTTTGTGTTTGAAAAGTGCACTCTTTATCCCCTTTGCATTTTTTTTTTTTGGATTTGTAGGTTTTGAGCCTTGGCTTATGGGTTTGATTTTTGTGTTTTGTGGAATGGTAAAATTGGATTTGTGGAATGGGTTACAGTATTTTCGAATCTGCCGAGAATAAAACCTGCTTTTTTTTTTTTTATTATTCAACAATAAGTTGTTCACACGTTAGATCCAGGGCTCTCTTCTAGGAATTTTGTTGTTTGCTGAATATAAAAAAAACATTCAAACTGGAGAGAATTAGGTGATCACTGAGGCTGCATTATCTAAGATGTATCATGCTAATAGAGCTATATCACCAACTTGATTCAAATAAGAATGAATGATGAAGGGTGAGGTTTTTAGTTCAAAATCTGTTGGATGCGTGTGTAACCATTAACAAAAAAATGTCGTTGCCTTTGATTAGAATGAAATGTCATCAAGATATTGGTATGCTGCTAGCTATGATCAATCCAATATAAGTATTCCTCATGTAAATTCTATTGTTATTCTTCATCACGCTCATCCCATGTGGGTGGTGTAGCTTTTTCTCTCCTAAGTGTGGTAGCTGGGGAGCATCACACCTGTGGAGAGATTTAAGCTTTAATGCAACTTTCTTTTTCTCATGACATGTTGCAAATGTGTGGTCGGCAAAATTTTCACTTTAAGTAGTATGTAATAGCTTATGTTAACTGACATCGTATATGTTATACCTTTTCTCTATAGCTTAAAGCTAGAGAATTAACCTTCTAAGAATAAGAATTGTTTGAGGAGCTACTGATCTAAAATTTATAAAGGCAGGAATTAAAGTTCATTATAGACATTCATGTTTCTTGGTAAACTTTAAGAAGTATGTTATATATGCATCTATATTTTATATATCAATTGTGAATTTTTGGTTATTCTGGAGTGGGTGCCCTGAGTACAGCTAGAATTGGCGCCTTCTAGAGGAAGGACAATATCATGTTCTATGAGATACGTGATACAACCAGTTCTAAAGTTGTGGATACAAAATCATTGATAGCCACTGAATGTAATTCAATGACTTCTGCACCTTATGTTGAAAATGGAGAATTTGACAACACAACAAAGCTTAAGAAAGAAGAAAAAACTTGGATAAGGCAGCTAAGATACCTTATGATTTAGGATAGATTACTTTTACTATTGTATTTAGTTTACCATTATTGGTGAATTTTTTGTTTAATCTTTTAAATATTATGTTAGCTACTATCCTGGAAAAAAATATGTTTAGCCATAAAGCAAGTTCAATATATGATGCTGATATTCTTAAAGTTTGCAAATAAATTCCTTTGTTTTACATATGGCTTTTTATAGCCATAAACAGGCTAAAACCATTTGATGCAATCCTTCCCTAAGCATATTCTTGCTTTTCCTATGTAGTGGGTTAGGAAAACTTTTCTCCAACCCATTTTCGCAACTAATATCCCAAATATTTTCAATTATAGATTTTTTTTTAGAGGAGCCCAATGAAAAGGAGTTGAAATTTTATTAATAAAATGTCTATATTAAATTTTATTAACCCCACATGAAAGCATTATTATATCAATAGCATTGTGGAGGGGTAAAAAATAATTCGGGAAATTTACCTTAGGAATTGCTGACACATGTTCGGATTATGATCGAACAGAAGTTACATTATAATTTAGTTCGGCTCCAATCAATATGTGTTCAGAGTATCCGAGCTGATGATTAAGCAATAGAGGATTAATCCAGAATACGATTTAATGCCAGGAAAAATATCAAACAAATGTCAGATTCATTTAAACCAAAATGGGCTGTAAACAGCGCATTAGAACAAGCATTAATGGCAAAAAGCAAAAGAAGAAAGAGGAAGATAAGGGAAGGATTAAGAAATATCTCTAATATATGAGGGTATAAATAGGGTAAAAAAGAAGGAAAAGGGATCTTTTGAGAGAGGTCTGAAAATTCTAGAGTGATAATTTCAGTTTGAACACACTGTTTTGATTATGGGGTTACTAATTAAACCATCGAAGAGTTATAGGTCAACCCCCACTGGGCTGACCAAGGCAATCTTAGTGTTTGTGTCCTTGTCTTCTTTACAAGTCCATGAGAGTCAAGATTGTTCGGACTCCACATTACAACTGTTCGGGTTAGTTCGGTTTTTATCCAAAATTATATTTAATAAGTGTTAATCAGCCTCTCCTTTGTTTGATAAAAAAATCCCACGTACACATTGGTATGAAAATAAAATCAAACCAAATAATTGAAATAATTCTTATTGACTTTATATATATAAAATATTTTTACTTCTTCTACATTCATTTGTTTAATAAAAAACAATAAATTCCATTCAACGATCAATTTAAAAACCGTTGAGGTATCACCTTTATGATTTATATAATCACTTCTACCATCTAAGGACTAATATAACTACTCATGGAGCATTTACAAATCCAACCATTATCCCGATTAATTCCATTATTAAATATTAAAACCAAATAAATTAAAGTAAATGATAATTACTTTAAAACCAATCATTTAGAATTCCGTTTTAACACTTAATAGAAAAACTTTAAAAAAAGTACCATAAGAATGACCACAATAATGCCGTATGAAACAATAAAAATTGAAGCAAATAATTCAATAAAAGCTTTACTTTTTACCATGTACTAATATTATCCTGAACTTTCATTTTTGTTGGGCCACTGTTCCACAAAATTTTACCATGCCTTTTACTCTTGCTAAAACAGGTTTTTATGTGTTAACAAGTTAGAACAACCAACAAATGATTATATGTGGCAAAACTACAATCAGCTTACAGTGTTCTTAAAAGCATCAATTTGGCCATACTAATGCAGCATCATGTAATTCTACAGAATGATGAAATCATAATAATTCATGACTGTTTTTTAGCTGGCAACAAACAAGCAAAAATTTTTCTTGGGGTTTACCATATCTTCATACAAGACCAAACTACACTGGAACAACAACTACTACTTGAAGCTAACAAAGAGGGCGAAACAAACACAAAATATGGACTTGTGATTGCTTTATTATGCGAATGGAACGAGGGTGGAAAACCAACTACTTTTATTGATACTACACCAATCCAATGGAAAACATGCACTCCAAAGTTGTCATCAGATCCTTTAACATACTACTTCTGGAACAAACAAACTTTTATCTGCCAAACAAACAAGCATGCAAAGAGAATGGAATTGGCCTTTGGCACCGTGATTGCCTTTACCTTTATGGAAATGAAAAATTACATGTCATATGCAATATGTATTCAATTGACTTGGAGATATACCGGTAGACTTAAGAAATCAATCAACAATACTACTTAAAAACTTCTCCAATAATAAAATATTATGTTACCTTAAATTTGAATGTGTCTTGCAAAAAACCCTACAAAAACTTAAATAAATTGACCAAAGTAGAATACAATATAAAAAGGTTGTACCAAATACAAGAACATTGATTAAGCTCATTACAAAGTGATAAAGTAATTACTTATTCCGTGCATCGCGTGGGTTTGCGACTAGTTTACTATTAAAAACTCAAATGTCAGCAGTGCATACTGCCTAGTCTCAATATTGTATGGAAAACCACATGTAGGACTGGCAGTACTTCTGAAGTTCTGATAGCTCAAAAATGAAGCAAAGTCCAAAAATATAGGTTGGCCATTCCGTGAGATCACCTCGAGAGGCTTTCCAAGCACCATCCAAAATGATTTTAATCAAGCCTCAAGGGTGAGGCCAACTGATAAGTGTAGTGACACAATCACAAAACAACATGTGTCTATGTTAAGGTGATACACCAATTATAATTCAAAACTTCAACACAAATTGTGAAAAAAATTACAAGAAATATATATATATTTTTTATATGGACCAACAATATTTAAAAAAATGGGTCAATTATGGATTGTCCTTCAATACCTACAGTACATATATAATAATTTTACTTTTAGAAACAATATAAGTCCAATGACGATTCAAATTAAAAAGAAAAGGAAAAAGAAGTGCAATGACCATTAGAAATTTAGAATAGAAAAAGAGGAAATACAAAGCAGCTTTACAATCCCAACAATTTCAAAGAGAGAAAAAAAAAAGTTTTTATTAATTACACAACAATCATAAACTAGAGCAGCAGACTTCATCTTCCCATTTTCAGCCAGCATCACGCACGCTATTTATTTCAGATGTGCTGTCTTATGAAGTAGCTGCGAATAGATTCCATGCACTTAAGCTTTTCGAGGGTTGATAGTGTAGAATGTCTGCAGAAAACTTAAAATAATTACAAGAATTGCAGCTAATAAACTGATAACAGACCATGGCTGGCTAAAATATTTGTGACGCATTTCTGCTATCCAGATCTTTAGCTTGTTGTTTATGTGCCTTTCAATATCTTGTCTAACAACTTGGTAAATAAAAAAATTCTGCCAATTGTTTGTGACGGATATCTCTTTCAACATTTTAAACACCCCTTCGTCACTGCTCAAGGAATGGAGAATTATACGCTTTGATCGTAGCGCTTTCACATCCTCAAGATTTGCAATGAGTGAATTCATGAAACTGATGTAAGATATAACTGTATAATTAGTAGTACCACACAATTCAAAGGCTACCAAGTTTGTCAAATATACTAGTGAATGAGAATGAAGGATCAAGGGGGGAAGTTTAAGCTCTCCAGTGAAGAAGCCTGATCTGAAGTCAACATCTCGAAGGGAAACTGATTTTGGCTTTTCCTTTAGTAGTGCAGAAAGAAGAGAAATATAATTGCTTGACTTAAAATTGATCCCTTTAGCTTGAAGATCACTAACTGAACCGAATGATTGTAGATAACGAGTCACATCCATAGCCATATTTTTATAGTCCACAAACTTTGGCATGATTTCCACATGATCATGACGTTTGGAGATTAGTGTATTTAGAAGTCCAAGGAGATGAAGCGGTTCCTCCTCATCCTCGTCTTGTGTCTTTTCCTTTTGAAATTCTCCCCAATATAACCTATAAAGGTATGACTTGATCATTGTTAGCCCTTCATTTTGCTTGTATATATTGCTCATCAAAACATTCAAAACTTTGTAAGGAATTTGGTTCTCTAGTAACAACAAGTCTTGATTGAAATATTTAATTTCCCAGTTGCCTGGACGATTAAATATCAACGAAAGGTTATCCAAGTTCCTAGGTGTCTGCCATTCTTTATCATTTTGAAGGGCATGTATCCTATATTCAATAAAAAATAGAATGAAACAGCCGTCTTGAAGCATCATCAGTGCAAATGCTTCATCACCATAGGAGTTTGTTGAACCATCAACGTAACATCCTCTAGCGTGGTCATTCAGTTTACGTACCTTAATGTACAAGTCCTCAATCGTTTTTCCATGTTCTAAAATAAAATTCCGCATGACCTTTGTTTTGATCTTTAGTGTTGCCTGGACTTCATCTTTTTCATGGTGGTAAGGGCCGAAAGAAACAAACTTGGGATCATAATAGTCCCTGCTTCTTTCGTTATTTCGCAGCATTGGTGAGACTTTTGGACAAGAGGGGAAATCCTCGGACGTGTTTATAATTAGCTGGTCATCATTGTCCAGAATGGATTTCAGGTACGTTTTTGCCTTGCTTTCCAAATCAGCTCCATGCTCATTCCTTTCTTGCCTTGCATTGGATATCTCCTTGTTCTGCATTTACCATAGTTAGGAATACTTAGGATACTTTTTGTTTTTAATGTGTGGGTTGGAGAACTTTTCATCTCCTAAAATATATGAGTCCTACTCAATTGAATGAGTCACTTGATACGTGAAATAATTATTGATATGATGGGGATTTGGATGTGTACATAGCTGAATCTTTGACAATGGATGAGTACCAAGTGAGGAATACAAATCTTCTATCCCATTTTTTGTATTTCACTTTATTATCTACTAATTCCAACTTGCAATGTGTATTTATTTATTTATTTATTTTTTCATTTTAAACTTTAGTTATTTTATAAGAAAGTGAAAAGTATATGTAGCAAATTATAATTGGTAGAGTATAAAGTAGAACTTAAAAGGTGTCATAGAAGATTTTTATTCCCAAGTGAGGGTTGGTCCTTCCAAAAGGTTTGTAGAGTATAGAGTGGAGCAGAGGGAATAAATATTAAACAAAAGAAAATAACTCTGTTATGTGGTGGAAGTACATAATTTCCATAATTTAAGGCTGGGTTTTATAACAAAATAAAAAGTTATGGTAAATTATTAATATAATTTAAAATAAATAATCAGTTTTTTTTTTTTTTTTTTTTTTTTTTCTAAAATTTTTAAAATATTTATAAAAAAATTTAACCATAATTTTTTTTTATTAGCAAGTTTTTAACCGTAATAGTATTTTAAACTCTTAGGAAGTTTGATGATAGAGTTTCCCTTACAACAAATTATTTTAATATTTAATTTTTATGTACTTATAGTAAATCATATGACAAAAGTACATCATACTACGATGCAATATTTATATTGAGCCATATGACATAAACATAATAAGGGTTGGCAAAATATGCTCAAACCCATTAACCCACCTAACGCACTCACTAATTACCTATTCAAACCCATTTATTTAAATAAATGGGTAAATGGGTATTGACCAATTAGGCTCAATTAACTTGAGTTTAATTTGGTTTTAACTGGGTTACTTATTGGATATCTAACAAATTTTCCCAAACCCACCTATTAATCTTTTGAGCGTATTTTTGTCATTTTTATATGGTTACATTTGTCATTTTAGAGATTTTAAGATATTTTGACTATATACATACTTAAAATTGTTAGGTAAATGGATGGGTTAAGTTTTACCTTAGATAATTGGATTGAGTTGGGTATGGGTAATACATACTTTGTTAAATGGGTTTAAATGGGCAACTGGTTTTTAAAGACTCAACCCATTTATTACCCACCCAAATCCATCCATTTGACACCCCTATGATAATAAATAAGACCAACTTTTTGTAGACTACATTACACTTAAGTATGGTTGTGCAATCAAGGGGGGAAGTTTAAGCTCTATAGTGATGAGGCCCGATCTGAATTCAACATTTCTAAGAGAAATTGAATTTGGTTTTTTCCTTTTTGGCTGAATGAAGAGAAATAGAATTGCTTAGCTTTAAGATCACTAACCGAACCGAGTGATTGAAGATAACAAGTACTTATAAATAAAACCAAAAAAATTTGAAGATAATGAGAGTGAATCTATATCCTTTTTGGCTGATAGTGTTTTTAGAAGTCCAAGGAGATGAATCGGTTCCTCCTTATCATCATCAGAAAATTATTCAATACGTAGTCCCAAACTACAAATAAATGCATAGTTCTTACTTTAACAGAGTTGTGGGTCCCATCATGAATTTGATTAGTGAGACCTACTATTCATATGAGAAGAGGACTATGCATTTATTTGTAGTCCGAAACTATTGAATAATCACTCATCCTTGTCTGGTGTATCTTGCTTTTGAAAATTTACCCAATGCATAATATTAAGGACTCATTGCTAGCCCCTCATTTTCCTAGTATATATTGCTCATCAAAACATTCAAAACTCTGAAAGGAATTTGGTTCTCTAGCAAAAACAAGTCTAAATATAAATATTAAAGTTCAAAGATGCCTAGATGATCCATTATCATTAAAATTTTATCTTTCCTAGATGTCACCGATTCAATCAAAACTAGAATGAAACAGTCGTCCACAAGCATCATCATGCAAATTTGTTATCATCATAGGCGCCTGTTGAACCATCAACGTAACAACTTCTAGCGTGGTTAATCAGTTCACGTAAATTCATATTGTTTAAGCACACCTTAATCGATTTTCCATGTTCTAACATAAAATTCATCATGGCCTTTTTTTATCGTTTTTGTTGCCTGGAGTTCAGCTTTTCCATGGTGGTAAGGGCCGAAAGATGTTGGGTATACACGTATAAGTGGAATCCCACATGAAGAATTAGTAAAGATATTGAGGAATATCATAATTGGGAACAAACTAATAGACTTAAGCTTTTGAATTAAATGGTGTCCCTATATGTTACATTAATGCCTCAATTGAAGTGTCCCCTAAGTATTATTTCCCTAACAATTACTCTTAAAGACCATGGTTGGAGCAGGTATGGTGTACTTTTTGTTTTGTATGTGTGAGGTGGAGAACTTATCTTGTGGATTTAGGATATCTATCATCTCTCAAATATGAGTATACATGAGATAATTATTGATAGGGTGATGACCTCTCCCATATGATGGGGGACCTCAAACTTTCTCTCTCTCTCTCTCTCTCTCCTGTACTACTGCTTGGTAAACATGTTAAAAAAAAACCCCTCGTTCTCTTCCTTGAATTTTATTAACTAAGAACGAAAAAAGCACCAGATCAAAGAGATCTTTTGACACTATCACTTTAGATCCGGAGTGTTTCTCACCAGAATCAATGTCCTCTTCATCAAATTCAAAACTATCGTTACCAGATCTAGCACCCTTGAATCAGTGGCATCGCCACTTCTCTATCCGTCAACCACTAGCTCTTTCAGGTGGCACTATACGGTAGTGGTATGGATCTTCGACGTGAACAATGTCTCTTGGTGCCGCTGAGCTCTGGTCTTGGTCGTCATCGCTGCATCACTCTCCCAAGAGGTCCACTTGAAAAATCTACCCATGCCGGAGCCCATCCCAAGGACCACCGACACTAATTTGATTTTTTTTTTTTGGGCAAATTATACTTTCCCCCTTTAACTATTAGGTTTACTTCAATCCACCTCTTAGTCTATAAAACTGAGCAATGTCCTAACTGATGTATTGGAAATATGCAAATACTCCCAACGTCTAATTTTCTATTAAATCCAAGCAAAAATAACAAAATCTATTTTTTGGTGCATTAATACGTAATGATAGATTTTAAGCATTAGGCTTGAAATTGACAAAATAAATAAAATGATTATGCTACTTGTGCTTGGATTTAATAGAAAATTAGACGATATGGGGCTATTTTCACATTTTCAAACATCAGTGGGGACATTGCTTGGTTTTATAGATTATGGGAGAATTGAGATTGACTAATAGTTAAAGGGGGAAGTGCAATTTGCTACTTTTTTTTTATATGATTTAATGATGGTGTGAGTAGGATGGTGATTAGGATTAGTTTAAACACATGACATTATATTATTGGGTGGGAGGACTACTAAACATTGCTGATGTGGTTTTTCGAGTGTACTGGATAATTTCTCCCTTGTATGGAAGATTATAGAATTATAGAAGAAAAATTTTTTTTTGAATGAGCTTAAAATTTTCATTATGCTAGCGTGGAAGATTTTGAACAATACACAGGGGTGGGGCTACAGCATAGTGAGCGGGGTCAATTGACCCCACATAAAATAAAAAAAATAAAAATTTACTTAGGTATATCTATTAAAAAATTGAGATTTTTAGAATTTGACCCCACTAAAAAATTAAAGAAACACTAAGAGTGGGGTCAATATTATTAAAATTATCATCAAATCATTTTTATTTCCCTTTAAACTAACCAAAAAAAAAAGAAGAGAAAAACTCACTTAACACCAAAAATAGCGCAAATAACATCAACAAAAATTAACCCAAAATATTTACTTAGTTTCCATACTTCAACAAAAATTACAAATGAGTTCATAAAGAAAATGTTAATTTGACCCCATTGAAAAAACAATTCTGGCTACGCCATTGACAACAGAAATATGCACAACAAACTGGACGCCAGGAACACCCAGGCAATGAAATGAGCACCAACTAGGAACCGCCACAATGAGGATTCTACAAAGTTAATTTTGATAGAGTGATTTTTCAAAGTCTAAATGTGGCTGGAGTGGGGTGGTAATTTTGGATGATTAGGGGTAAGATGATAACAGTCATGAGCAAGAAGAAAAAAATATGGTCAATTACTCAATTGGTTGGAGTTAATTTGACAAATTATAATGTGGTCAAGCCGTTACTGATAATTATGTTTAGGGGAAATTTTAGCTCAAGTTTTGATTATGACTACCTGCCAAAAATTTTAGCTCAAGTAAATTTTCATGTGGTAATTATGCTTTGAGTAAACTTAGCTTTTCGAAAGCTTTATGTAAGCTGATGGTATTTTAACTTTTATTTTTACTTGCTCTATTTCCCTATGCGTTTAATGTGTTTATCCATGCTTTCACGAAAGACAGGTTATTGTTTATAAATTCTTATCAGCCATAGTTAGTCTTAGTTTAATCTGTGGTCTCTTGGGATTTTCTATAGTAGTGTATTTTGTCTCGGAATGGCCAAAGGGGATTTTTTTTTTAGGTATTCAGTATTTGTCAATTCCATGACGATTTCGTGTAATCAATTCCTAGTTTATTGATGTAATTCAATCATTGTAAAAGTGGGTTAAAAGTTTTGTACTTGAAGAAGCTCAAGAAATTCCTAGTTCTTGGAGCTCGCTCAAGCAAAAAGGATAAGACTGCAGGCTCAAGCAAATCATTAAAGCTCACTCTAAGCTCGACTGACACTCACTCAAGTGAACATCAAGTATGACTGGAAAAATTCAATACCAACTATGTTTCCAAATCATGTTTCAGCTAGGATTTCTACATAAATTTAACCTTACATATACATAATTTTTCAGTAGAAAAAAGAATGGAGAAAGGAAAAAACTTAAGAGCTATTGTGGATGCTCAAAATTTCCTTGTAGGCCACGGGTCGCTTTGTGAATGGGCCAAACGTGGGTTGGTCTGTTTGGAGGGGGATGTTGAGTTCAAAACTCTACACTAGGCCCGTTGGGTCACCTGATGGCTGATGGTGCTTCCCTCTGGTACTTCTGATCTACCGGGCCACAATATTCATGGGTAGGGTCACGGTAGACAGACAAAGTTAGAGCCACAGATCAAAACTAGTAACCATAAACTTTGCTTTCACCAGGACATACAATGACAACAACATATAAGGAGTATATTTCGAACAACAGAACCTAGGAGTTAATGCCACAGACTAAAAACTAAGCATAATATGCTTAGCCTTCACCGTGACTTGCAAAGATAGTAACAGATAAGAAATATATAGTAAATCATAGAACTTAGGAGATTTGGTGAGTAGGAAGAGAATCATTTACTGTGCAAACGTACATGAGTCAACATCATTAATTGGGGTAAGTGTTTGGTGAATCAGAATAGTCTTTTGGCTATGGCAGACTAAAGGTGTTTTAGTCTGCTGCTGATCTGCAGGAAGTGTCCTACAGAGTTTTGGTTGTCTTTTGCCTTCAAGCTTTGTGAATCAACTCTTATGAAGGAATTAATTTCAGACCAAGGTCAACCAACCCCCCTTCCTTCTTTCTCATCCCTCTTTATAGTGGTGTTAATATCTTGTGGTTTCACTCATTGCCCTCTTAATCATGGAGATTACTGTTTATCTGAGAGATAAAAAGGGGTGAGATTTGACTAAGTCTCTCTAAGGTTGAGAAGATAATCCTTATTTGCTGCAGACCTGATTTGGGCTGCGGCAGACGGCTAATCTTTCATTTCTGGTGTTGGGGATGGTAAGCATTAAATGCTTGACAAGGGGAGTTGAGATAATTGAATTGACTCATATACGTTTTGCATAATTCAATTTGATCTTACCATTTTTGCATTATTCTCCAGCAGATCTAATGCTTTTTATGTCACAGCAGATTAAAGAAATTTAGTAAATTGATTCCTCAACCTCTAAACCGTTCTTCCTAAGCTCCATGTTGAGGATAAACAAGGACCACCTGAGTGCTGGGCTACGGTGGTCGTTGCCCTTGAGTGGTGTCAGCTTCGGCGGCCATGACAGCTTTCTCGGCCTCTCTAACTCTTGTTTCATCTTTCCCATCATCTCTTTTCACTGCTGATGTTGCGGCAGATGCTTTGTGGAACGATCTACCGCAACTGATGGTCCAAGAGAAGAACCGGTTGTTGTGTTGTAATAATGTGTCTTGGAGACTCATGATTCTCATTGGGAAAGTGCCCTTTTTTTGCCTTGAGCTCTGCGCTGAAAAAGGGAGGGAAAAAGAGAGCATCACGTGGGTGCTTCTACTTCTCCCTTTTGGACTCTTCTGGAGGGTTTTCCCTCTCTTTTTTGGATTATTCTAGTAAGTTCCACATCATAGCAACAGATGTGAGTTTGGGGCTGAGTGGGTCGGCTTGGGTTTTGGGCTTAATTAATGGCCTAAGACCATTGCCTCTTATTTTCTGCTACCGTAGATCACTAGGCTCAATTTTCTTTGGGCTCTAAAAGCAAAAATCTGGAATTTTAGGCCTGGTCTAGTGTGGTAGAAAAAACGGGCCTTTACATTTTGCCCCTCAAGCCCAGACCTCACGTGATGTGTGGTTTGGGTGAGTATGTTGTTCAAGAAAAAATACATATATGCATGTACGTTATAATATTTCTTTTCCCTCTTTTTTTTTTTTTTTTGTACGTGGGTTCCTTCTTTCATGGGTGTAATGGTAGATGGGGAATGTTAGTTACTGATACTGATAGTTATCAGGCTAACTCTTCCTCTTCATAGTGTCTCCTGATACTTAAAGCTCTCATGATTAGAGCCATAACTACTAGCCCCCAAGCATTTATTTCAGCTGTTTAAAAATCTCTGGCTTGTCAAAAGCGGAGAAAAAGAACAAATCTTTGAACTTCCAGCCTCACCGATTTCTCTCTTCTCCTCCATCTTCTTTCCTTTTTTCTTGTTCCCATTTTACCAATGGCTTCTTCCTCTCCAGTTCCTCTAGCCGGTTTTGCCCTTCCACTCACCATCGGCGAACGGTTAGAGACTCTGGCAGCAGGGTCCACGGCATCGGCCGAGGTAGTGGTAGGCGTGCCCGTGGCCCCTCCCTCTATTTCTGGTGAAGCCGTGTCTGTGGCTCCTCCCTTTTCTAGCGAAGCTGTGTCTGTGGCTCCCCCATTTTCTTCTGGCGAAGCCAACGACCCCAGGGAGGGCTTCGCGTTCTCTCTGGTGGACCCATGGTATGAAATTTCCCCTTTATTTTCCTGTAAATCTTTCGATTTCTCTTTTCCCCCTGAAGATTGGGATTGGACAGTTACAAGACCAAAGGTCGTGGTAGACCGAGCCTGGGTTCCATGCCTTGATGAGATCTCTAATTTATTGATCCAAAAGGGGGATATTCGGCCGGTTCCCATAACTTTGAATTCCCTTATGTTGCATCTAAAGATTGGTCCCATTGGGTGGATTTAGAAATTCTGGACTCTGAGCTTTAGGACAATCTATGGAAAGCTGGCATCCATTAGTCCATCCTAATTTCGCGGAGTTGTGGCATGTTTAGGGACATCGAACCTCTCCGTGAGGTGTTGAGGAGGTGGTGTCCCACCACCCACACCTTCTTTTTCGCGTGACGGGAGCTTACGCTGACTTTAGAAGACATAGCAAACCATTGGATGCTTCCCATCCTTGGTGAGCTCTCTCCTTCTGACATAAAGCTATCTACGGAGGAGGAGGAGAAGATTGCTGTGGCCTTGCGGGGGTACTTATCTACCAGAATAACTAGTTGGCCCGTACTCTTCCTCCATCATGAAGAGGTTTCAGTCCGCCACACTGCTTTCATTGTTTATTGGCTCTGTAAGTGCATTTTCGGTAATTCTCCTTATTATACAGTAAATACTCTTTACATTCCATTATTGTGAAAACATCTGCTGGTTGTTGTTTCCCCCTTGCTCCGATGTTCCTTGGCCACTTGTACTTGCAGCTGAACTTGCTCCATGACTGTGAGGTTGAAGGGGATTTTTGTCATATTCTTTTTGCTGCCTTTAACACCACAATGTTGCAGACCTTTTTATGGGAACACTCTGTAAATTACATTTTTGCTGCAAAAGACAAAACGGCTACGTGGAGTAAGTTTTCTGATCTGCCGCAGCGCTTTTTGGAACGCTTCCCTGATTTTTGAAGCAATCTGCTGCTCGTCTATCGTTGGGTCGGTTTGAAGACCCGTGATCATGATTTTGTCGCCTCCCTGGACTTCAAAGAGAATATATTGTTGTGACCTTATGGAGATGATTATCTCGGTTTCACTTGCATTTCCATTCTCAGTCGGTTCAACCGGCTGACTTCTCTAATTTTTTATTTGAGAGCTGGGGACCATCGGAGTTTGGCATATCTGTCTAACGTAAACCCGAGGTAGCTACCCATTCTTTCTTCCATAGGTATTCTGTACACACCTTACTGCCCACACAGAGTAAAAAGACAATTTAGTTTTGATCAGGACGTGCCTGCCGGTGTACAAAAGGCCACGCCTCCCTCTCCCAGCTTGGCACCATTCATTAGGAGCCGCGCATTTGCCTATTGGGAGGGCAAGGTCACTCGTGTGATGATCCAAGTGGTCACAGACTTGGTTTTTACACTGAGTCCATGAGCACGTATTGGCAGAGATTGGCTCATGCTATAATCGGCTATGTAAGTAGTGGTAGAAGTAACAAGACTCCCATATCTAGCCATTGTAAGCCGCAGATCTCAAGTCCCTGCTTCTCTCCTCCCTCTCAGTCTGCCATAGCTTATGGCAATAGTTAAAAACTCGGCTTTGCTGAGTGGGATGAAACTAGAAATAGTTGGATTGCATACACCACACATTTCCCAGAAGGTTGGAAGGAATCGGTCAATATTGTAAAGGAACACCTTATCATGCCTTCCAAACGGGGAAAAGGAAATAAGAGAGACGCTCCCATGGATCCGGCTGTGGAAAAGGGTTTTAAGAAGCCAGCTCGTTCTCCTAAAAAGGCCTCTTCCAAGAAAACCAAGGCGAGAAAGAGGAGTAAGTCTGCTACCACAGTGCCCAGGCCTAGGAAGGAGTCTGCCACAACCGTCTTAGAGACAGTTATCGAATCTGCCGCTGCTTCTTCCAAGGCCAAGGGTATGGCTACGAGCTCTTCTAAGAGGAAGTCTGCCATAGTCCCCTCTTCGGCGAGCAAAGGAAAACAGGTAGCCTCTTCTAAAGCTAGGAAGAAAAGTGTTGCTCTTCACCCTTCCAAGGACCAAAGGGAACCTACCACATCTTCCTCCTCCTAAGACGAGGAATAGCTGTTTGCGGTTCCGGCTCGTTTGGCTCTCAAGAAGAAAAGGTCCGTTATTCCTCCTCCCTCTTCCGGTGCTACCCCCCGCACGAGGAGTAAGAGTGGTCTCAAAGTAAGTTTACTTTTCTTTCTTTTCATTTACTGCTCTTACTTTGCTGTCCTTTATTGTGTTTTCTTATTCTTTTATCTGGGGCAGGTAACGCATAAGCCTAGCAGACCTAGTGGCGCTGTGATTGTTGTTGAGGTTACATTGGCACATTCTTTTTGTTTTGATTTGTCTTTGGGCCTGATCTGTACTATCTAACCTTTGTTTCTTACTCCTTCCTCTAGGATTCTGATACAGTTGCTGATGACATCCCCACAAGTTCTTCTGATAGAGATGATCTTTTGTTTGCTGCCACAGATCAGGGTGAAGACATGGGAAGGAATTTTGCAGGTAGTTTCCAGGCGGATGTTGGATCTACCGAAGGAAGTCACTCTATTGCCAATGATTCCTTTTCTGATGCAGCCCCAAGTTCTATGCAAGAGGAGCAAATGGCGTCTGCGGGATCTACTATAGATGCTGATGACGTTCTGGAGGCCAACGAGTTGAACGTTGAGTCTGCTGATTTGACAAGGCATGACTTGGCCATTGTCACCCATGCTAGCCACTCTTTTGAGTATCGTCGCGATGACAGTGATGCCGTAGATTCTGATGCGGTGCCTCTGTCATTTTCTGTGCTACAGATGGTCCTAACAGGTGGGATTGCAGGTATGTTTCGTTCCGTTCCCCCTCCTTTGAGTTGTATGGATGGGAGATACACTTGTTTATATTTTGAATGTTGTGTGTTGATCTGTCGTAGGCTTTGGTGCCTCTATGACTTATGTTATGGAGGGAGTTTCTCTCTTTGGAGCCACCCCTCGTGTTGGTATCATTCCGACTGGTGGTTTTATCATACCGGCTAGCGCTATCATTGGTGGGGCCCCCTCAGTTGATGAATTCCCCGTTGTTGGTGGGATTTCTGTGCCTGAGAAGGTCCATACACAAGGTTTTGTGAGAAAGGCATTTGTGGCAGACTTGGGAGTTACTCTAGAAGTCTGTAGTAATGTTGACAGCGCTGTAGATCATGGCATGCAAGCTAAAGGTACTAGTGCTCCTGCGGCAGCCACACTCGCTAGTGGTGAACACCTGGACAACATTGGTGAGTTTGAATTTCCCACTCCCTCCGTTTTTAACAAAAATGGGTGGGAATCTCATGATTTTAGGGTGGTAAATTTAATAATGTCAAGTTTATGATTGAGAACTCTATCATCAGACAGTTTACCATAAAGAGTGGTAATGTTAACAGATCCTATCTGTTGGAGGATGTCTTAAATTCCAAGGTTTTTTGTAGATCAGAGGGTGCAAAATGTAATTGGGCACCATTAGCTAGATTTGTTGGATAATAATATTTAATAAGGTAAGGGGGTTAGATATATTCCTGTGATGGAATTCTATATGAAATAGTTTATGAGAATGTATTGGGAAATATGGAGAGAATTTAACATATTTTGTTGGGGCTGGAAGAGCCTTCTTTTTAGTAAAAGGGTCATAATCACTTGTTAGTGCTCTAGCAAAGGACGGGCTTTGCTGGATGGGTTTACCAAGAGAAGTCATCCTGGAGGTGGATGTTTTAATAGGGGAGTTAACAGGAGTGATTTGGTGAGGATCATAAGTGACAAGTTGGCTAGGGGTAACTAGCCCTGGGCAAAAGGGTGGTTCATTTTTAACAGAAACAATTGATTTTTTAACAGGGTTGGAGTTTCTGCTGGAGGACGGTTTTTGTGATTTTTTATCCGCCATCTTTGTTCTGCATAAATTCACGGGTGAGGAAGTCAAAGATTGAGTTTTGGCTTCCTTTAATATATTCAATATCAAAATTGAAAACACTTAATATGGACTGCCATCGAGCAAAAACTTATTTTGATGCAATGTTTTGAACATCTTTTTCTAAAACGTGTTTTGCAGATTTGCAATCAATGCGTATGAGAAATTTTTGGTTTAACAAATCAGTTTGAAATTTTGAAACACATAATACTATAGATAAAATTTCTTTTTTAATAGTACTATAATTACTTTGCGCTTTAGTCCAGACACCAGGATGGAATCGAACTATTTGTTCGAAAGAATCTGGATTTATTTTTTGCTTTAGAATATCACCATATCCGATATCAGAGGCATCTGTTTCAACAATTTTGAAAGAGTTTATGGTAGGAATGCTAAGACAGGGCAAAATCTTAACATATTTTTTAATATCCTAGACAATAGAAGTGTGAACAGATGTCCTAGGAGGAGGATTACTCTGAAGTCTATCAAAAAGAGGTTTACATTGTTTCCTAAGACTTAGATAGAATTCTGCAAAATAGTTTAATGAACCCAAAAATCGTTGGAGTTGAGTTTTATCAAGGATTTCATCTGGAAATTTATCAGCAAATTTGATGACTCTATCTATAGGGCTTATTTTTGCTTAATAGATATTGTAACCAAGGAATCGGATTTTAGTTTGAAATAGTTTAATCTTTGGAGATGAAACAACTAATCCATCGAATTTGATGATACTTAGAAACAAATTCAAGTGTTTCTAGTGCTCATCAATTGATTTACTAAATATGAGGACATCATCTATATAGACAATGCATAATTTACTAAATGGGTTGAAAATTTCATTCATAATATTTTGGAATTCACTCGGGGCATTTTTTAAACCAAAGGGCATTACATTCCACTCGTAATGGCCAAATGGGGTTGTGAATTCAGTTTTATATTTATCATCTTCATGGATTTGTATCTGCCAAAATCCACTTTTAAGATCAAATTTACTAAAAATAATTGAATCACTCAATCTGTTTATCAAATCTTGTTTATTAGGGATTGGATACCTAATCCATTCTAAGACTTTATTTAGAGGCTTGTTATTAATTACAAGTCTGGGTGTTTGTCTTTCAAGTTCAGCGTTTTTTTGTACATAAAAGGCTGGACAAGACCAGGGTGATATATATATATATATATATCGGCAATGGTATTGATCATGGATTATCAAAAAAGGAATAGTAAAAAAGTAGTGAAATAAAATAAAATCAAGACATAAAGAAAAGCGAAGAACATGAATAAAGAATACAAAATTAAGGAGGAGAATATGAGTCATTGAGAAGATCCATACCTTCTCTTTTAAGCTAGAGTAGTAGTATTTTACTGGTCCCTTGGTCAAATCTCTTGTTCATCTTTGTGTTGAAGAATAAAAGAAAACTATGTTGAACTAGGGTTGATGATCTGAAGCTTGTGAGAAGAAAGGTTAGCCTTCTAGTATGAAGAACTAGAGAATAACTTTCTTCTTTCTGAATGCCTAGGGCTTCGTCTCTACCAAATTCTACTTCTACCTATGCTCTCTTGCCTAAAGCTCCGCTATTCCTAAACTCTAGAAAACTCTTGGAGTTCTAATTTCTCTCTCTACGTATTTTGGGGGCTCCCCAATCTGTTTTGAATGTGAGGTGAAGACTTTTTTATATAGTAGTAGGAGGCTTCTAGGGTTTCTTAGAGAAGAGGTAAATTTAGAGTTTCTTGGAGAAAATGGTAATGAGGATTGCAGGAGGTAACCCTAATTGTAGCTAGAACCTTTTAAAAATTAGGGTTTTCTATGGCAGTGGCGTACGTTTGGATTAAAGTGGCGTACTCTACTTAGGTCGGAATTTGACAAATTGGGCTTTTTGGTTCATTGGGCTCTAAAAAATGGGCTTAGCTCTCTAGGCTTTTAAATAGACTTGGCCTTAGTCAATAAAATTATCTTTTATTCTTAACACAAGATTTTGATCACATTGATAGAGATTAGTATTTTTGTCATTGGGACCGGGGACTCAAGTTGTAAGGGGGACAAAATGCAGTGTCTACACTCTCTCTTCTCCCTTTTGATCGCTCTCGCCTCTCTCCAGCCGGAACAACTATCACGGTGGCACCCTCTCTCTCTCCCAATGGCGTAGCCACCTTCAAGGTAGGCTGGGCTGTAGCCCAGCCAAGTTTTTAATTTTTTTACTTATATTTAAAAAAAAAAAATTACTCTAAATTAAGCAATTAGCATGGTCAAGGATTATTTTTTTGCAATTAACCCACCCTAATTTTTTTTTCTGACTCCGCCCCTGCTCTCTCCTCTCTCTCACACTTCTCTCTTGTCTCTCTCCTTATGTTCAATTTCATACCTCAACAAAACCTTTTTCACCGAAACAAAAGGATAGTGAAGAAAAGAAAGGGATAGGCATTAGCAAATATTCAGTACCACCGCAAAAAGCATCCAAAGCTCAACAGGTCATATTTGACAATTTGAGCCCACATCAAATGATGAATTATATGGCGGGTTGAATAATAAACTATTTGAGAGAAAATTCTTCAGCTCTAATCTTAATGTGCCCAAATCCTCTAACTTTAATACATTCATCCTTACAGGGGAGAGAGAAAATAAAAAAAAAGGCGTAAATTTATTCATATGCTGAATTTGTGAGCCACTGATACAACGATCCAAGCAATTTCATGTAGAGATACATTTCCATTGCCACCAAAAGAGGATGATAAAATCACAGAATTCCTTTTATTTACATGTCAAAAGAACCCCAAAACTAATAACGATAACAATAAAAGAGCTTGCCGTAAAAAATCCCAGCCCCTTACCAATTCCAAATTACCTAAAGAAACCCAAGAAGAATAATTGTTTGTAATCTATTTGATAGAGTACGAATGGTTGCAATTTCAGTACGTTTTTTGATCTTGATCTCTTCACTTTGTTTTGCAGATATTATGGGTGGAGCGACAAAAAGCTACATAGAGGCGGGAGCGATGAAGAGGGAGAAGAGAGAGATTGAGTTTAATTTTAGGGTTGGGTTGATTTTTTAATTGGGTGAATTTTATTTCAATTCGGGTTTGGTTGATTATATGGGTTGGGTTGATTTTAAATGGGTATGTCATGTCATATCCTAGTTGTAAATGAAAAAAAAAAAAAAAAAAAAAAAAAAAAAACCAAAATTAAAAATTGGTTATGTCATCAATCTGTTAGCCACCTATAAATCAAGTTAACTAAGATTAACGGAAGTACTAATGGTGCACGATTTTGAAACGTTAGAGACTCTTTATGCCCGTTTTAAACGTTAGGGGCCAAACGTGCAGCTTAGGTAAACGTTAGGGTCCAACAATATATTTAACCCAAAATATAATGTGCCATTAATTGTCTATGTTAATATATCAACAACAAAAAAATGCACATGTTAATTAAATATTATATATAATTAAATAAATATTTTATTAATATAATCAAAATTGACAAATAAAATATATAATAAAAATAAAAGACAAGATTAACTTAATTTACATTGTAGGCCAAACTTGCTAAAAAAATGTTTTCTTTTATGTTTTTGGGCCAAACATGACTCTTATGATGTTTATTTGAAAAATGGACTGATTAAAAATCGTCTTTTAAAAAAAAAAATTTATCTAAAAGTCGTCTTTACAAAAGACGACTTTCACATGTTTTTTAAATTTAAGAAAAATTTGATCAAAAGTTCTCTTTTGTAAAGACAACTTTCACGTCTAATTCCAAATTTTTTTTTTATCTAAAGTGTTTTCTAAATTTAAGCAAAATTTGGACAAAGAAGATTTTGAATCAGAAATTGTCTTTTTCAAAGACGATTTTCACGGGAAAAATCGTCTTTCTTAAAGATGATTTTGAATTAGTACATTTTTCAAATAAAATTCAAAAGAGTTATGTTTGGCCCAAAAAAAATAAAAATAAAATAAAAAGGTATTTTTTAGCAAATTTGCCTTACATTGTAATGCACGACTGGTACTTACTTCCTCATTGACTGTAACGCTCTGGATGAAAGTAGCTAATTGAGCATGGCCTGTGCTTGTTT
This sequence comes from Fagus crenata, assembly GCA_014362285.1. NCBI lineage: Eukaryota > Viridiplantae > Streptophyta > Magnoliopsida > Fagales > Fagaceae > Fagus > Fagus crenata. Next base: position 29,907 of record BKZX01028637.1, read on the forward strand.
CACCAACATTTGTTCTTTCAACCTTTGTCAAAGGAGACTGCTCAATGGAAATGACATGACCCATTCCGGCAACGGAAAAGTGTTCACCCAAACAAGATAACTATTGTTAGTGATCATATTACTGATCAAGTACACTCCACTTTATACTGAGCAAACATAGAAACTCGAGCTTCAAGAATTTAGATTCTTAATTCAACTTTATTCATATATCAAGATTGGAATCAAATGTACACACTTTTTGTAAAGTCAAAATTGTTTTAGGAACTTTTTGGGTTGCTTTGGTTGCCTCACCATGTTTCGTATCTGCTCGTTAGTGGCAGAGCTAGGATCCCAGCTCAAGGGGGAAAAGATTAAAAGACACCATTGAAAGCAAATTAATCCAAAATTATTAATCGACATTAATAAAAATAAATAAACAATCATATAATAATGTAATCATCATATGGTTCCCCTAGACGCCTTTTTGCTTTCTCAATAAATTCATTATTATCTCCAAAAAAAAAAAAAAAAAAGTAATATGAATGTAAATCGTAATTTTTTTTTTTCATACCTAAGTTAATTTACTCAGTTGCCCTAGATGATTTTTTTTTTTTTTGAAACCGATTCAAGAATTTTTTATTCCCAGTAGTTTTTAAGATTGACAAACTCTACTTCGATACGAGTCCGAACTTTTTATTATGCTCAAATTTTTCCATAATCTCAATTAACAATATGTTTATATATTTCATATTATTATAAGACCGATAACAAAAATAATCAATGGGCTTAGGTCTGCCTTTGCTCCTCACCATGTGTTGTGTGTCGATGTGCTTAGCTCTAAGACTCGGGGTTCAAGATGGAGAGTCGAGCCCATTACTCATGTCAACACATTAAGGTTAATAGTGTGTCTTAGAAATTGCACAAATAAAAGAAGCCCACAAATGAAGGAGTGAATTCAATATCAACTTTCAATTGTGATTTACATTAATAGGTCATAAAGAGGTGTAAATTTTGAGAGATGTGACGTGGGAGAGATAGAGTCTTACCCCATTTTTTAGCTGGTTAGATAGAGCAAGAAACAGTGTAGTTTTGGAATTTTATTTAATGCTATTCTGACTGTCAAAGGAAATAGTCACAGTATCATTAAGCATCTGTGGCTGTCCTAAAAAACCGGTCACTACAAACCCATTATATAGTGACTGTCAATTACAGTCAGAATAGACTACGTATAGTGGTTGTTATTAAAATAGCCACTAGAAAAAACGTCAGAATTCCTTGGTTTTTTTGTAGTGTTGGCATTTACTATATGTGGCACACACGCACTCACTCTTTTGGGGGAGTAACCACGGGCGGATTCAGGATTTTGTCTAAGTGGGGGAAACTAAGAATTCATTGCTACTCAGTTGACCCAACTATTGTTGTAGGCTCTCTCATTTTTCTTATTTTTTCAAAGTGATCCTATAATATTTTATTTAAACAATACAGTAGGGGCAAATACAAAAAATTTAGAGGGACAAATGCAAAATATCTTAAAATTTTGAATTAATTTATAGGGTTTTAATTTACGTGGGGCCAGGTGCCCCCACTGCCCCCACCTTAAATCTGCCCTTGGGAGTAACTATATGGGCTTTTTAGTAGGTAAACACTTGAGTTAATGCCTCCCATTTGCTATGCATTAAAATTTGTGGGATTGAGTTAGTTGGCATTAATATTAATGGTGATGGGCAAGCATTTATGATGAGTTGCATTTTTTTGCCAAAGATTGCGTGTGTTTTGTAGCTTTAAGCCACTTTTCTAGATGTTTGTGGCTTGCATAAAGTATTCTCATATAGGATTTTGTTAACGGGTGCCCTTAGGGCAATAATTAAGAAGCATTAAATACTTACACTTACGAGAAATAACTAATTTTTAATATTAAAATAATAAATGAAAAAACTAAAATATCCTTAGAAGCTGTTTTTATATTATTTTAATTTTAAAATTTTACTACTTTCTATAAAGTGGAAGCATTAAATGCTTTCTTAACCATTGTCCTAAGAACATCCGTTAACCGGACCAAAAGAAGAAGAAGGTTCTGCAAGCCTATTTGCAATCTTTTTAATGTTGAACTTGAAGATTCATATCTAGGCTATGCTTAAATTTATTGAATATCTTATATGGATGATATTGAAAGCTTTTTGTATACTAAAGGTATTTTTAATTGTGTTTTTACTCTTTCCCTATTTGTTAAATGTGTTTGTTCATGCTTTCAGGAAAGAGGGATTATAAATTGTTTATTGAGTCTTGTCAGTTATAGTTAGTCCTCGTTTAGTCTGTGGTTTCTCGAGACTCTATATACTAGATGAGTATGTAGTAGGGTGTTTTGTCACGGAATGGCCAAAGGCGATTAGATGGGTTTTTAATGTTGTCCAATTCCATGATGATTTCATGTAATCTAGTTCAAGTTTATTGATATAATTCAATGTAAAAGTGGGTTACACTTGTATACTTCAAGAAGCTCAAGAAATTGCTGATTTTTGGAGGTCGCTCAAGCAAGAAGGGAAAGGCAAGCTCAAGCAAGTCATTAAGGCCTACTCTAAGCTCGCCTGACACTCACTCAAGTGAAAAATCAAGCAAGATTGCAAAAAATTCAATTCCAACTCTATTTCCAAATCATGTTTGTGTTAGGATTTCGACAGTAGTTTAAACCTACATGTAACCTATTTAAACCCCATTATACATGATTTTTCCGTAGAAAAAAGAGTGGAAAGAGGCAGAAACTTAAAAGTTATTCAAAGAGAAGCTTTAGGCCTTCTTGTGCTTCAAAGATAGAACTATGGTAGTTTATCACCATAATTATGATCCAAACTTTGAAACCACATAGTCCTTCCAGTGAGTTCAATGTATATTAAATATTCACGGAGGTGCCTTAGAGTAGGTCAGAGGTTCTGATTCGTTGAAGTGGACATATCGTTTGTGAAGGGTCCATATATGAAAAAGTTCAAAGTTCTGAAACAGATGTGGGTCGCATAGTATGTTATTCTTGGAGGGGTTTTTCCTTTGAAAAATTGTTACACGCAAGCATCCTATCACTTCGTATTCTACACATGCAATTATAACCACCACCTTCACATATTTCAGATATTTTGTTTAGCTTGACCCACCCAATTGTTTCTTCTTGATTGTTGCATTACTTGAGGTGCACCCGCTCAAAGTGCCATTTCGGTGTTTGATGGCACAAGTACTGATTCTTTACTGATAATCTATTCGAGAGGGGTATAACTGGTCTCTAGTTTGTTTTTGCCTTTACTTCTTCACATTTCCCTCTTTCTTGGCTCTAAGACTGACACAAGACCAACTATAGGATCGAGCTTAATGGGTCTCAAAAAGGATCCTCTTGAAATCATCAAAGTAACAGTCGTCCGATCAATTAAGCAAGTACAATTGACTTATGACCAACATCAATTCGAATGAGACATATCGATCCTGTCCATCTAAGTCATTCGTGCCACCACTCGAACCTATAATTTCCTTTCTAAGGTTAGTGCTCCGATTAATCTTGTTACTAGACTGATCATTAGGATTCCTCAAATCAAGCGTCGTCTAGGCCTCTAACAGGTCAATCTTATATCGATATTTATTATGTCTTACCAACCTTCAGTCACACTTAATGCAATTGTAATTGACCCTTATTTGCTGGTCGGGGCAAGTTGTCTTAAAAGACATCCCATCAGTCGATTGAGGGGACTGGCCTAACGCTGTCTAATAATTTCATATCGAAAAAAAATAAAAATAAAATAAAAAATAAAAAATAAAAATTTATAGGAGAGTAAATATTCAGTATTCCTAAAATACAATAACATTCGAGACCATAAATCTCTGGAAAAAGAATGATTTTTTTAAAGGATTAGCAACATGCCCTTTCAATATATTTATTAATTAAAAATATAAATATATTAACAAAAATATTTCCCTAATATCATTGAACTTTAAAATTGAAGTAAATATATAGTAAAAATAAAAGAAAATAACTACCTTAAGTTATGTGGTAGAAGTACATAATTTAAAACTGAGTTTTTATCAAAATTAAAACTTACATTTGGTAAATTATTTAAATAATTTAAAATATATATTTTTAATATGTTCAAACTATTGATAAAAAAGTTTTAACAATAAGATGTAAGTATAGTATATAAGACCCAACTTTTTTTAGACTACATTACACTTACAATATGGTTATTCATAGGTTAATTTTTATGTAGTTAATGAACAAATTTCTTTCTCATCATCAAAATTCAATAACAAAATGATAGTGTTTTTTAATTAATGTTGACCCATTCTATGACGATTTCGTGTAATCAATTCAAGTTTTATTAATGTAATTCAATCATTGCAAAAGTGGGTTAAAAGTTCTATACTTGAAGAAGTTCAAGAAATTGTTGACTATTGGAGCTCACTCAAGTGAGAAGGAAAGGGTGGACTCAAGCGAGTCACTAATGCTCACTCGAGGCTCGCTCGAGTGAGAACGCAACAGACAAAAACTCTAGCTTGTTTTTGACATATATATTAACAGTTGTTAGTCTAAAACCCACCTTGCATGTGCACCTATTTAAAGAGCCTTGTACACGATTTTTCTAGAGCTAGAGAAGTAAAAACTCAAAGATTTTTAGAGAGAAAATCCATGTCGCTTTCATGAGAATCCTTCTAGGTTTATCAACTCCTTTTATAATAGATTGCGTTAGTTGGGGTATTTTACCCTCAGAGTGGGTTTTCCTTAGAAGAGTTGTTTCATCGGTTTTCCATTTCTTCATTAAATTCGCCTGTCTTTACTGCTTTATTATTATTGCTTTAGATTTGGTATTTATATATATGTGGTAATTGATATTAATTTGCTAATATATATATTGGGAATTAGTCTAGTGAGAATAACTATGGTGATTTCTTCTGAGGAAGAATTAGATGAAGATGAAGACCTTCAGACTAAATATAATAAACTTTTTAGAGAATGTATTAAATTTCAGAAAATTGTTAAGCAATCCTTAGAAAAATAGAATGAGGTCAAACACGAAAAGGAGGCATTAATGGTAAAGTTAGATGAAGCTAATTATAATGAGCTAATTAGTTGAAAATTATAAAAATCAAAATGCCTCTCTGGTGGATAAGATTAAAAGTTTACAGAGTGAACTTGATATGGCTAGGACAAAATTGGAGAGGTTGTCTAGTGTTAAGCTTGATGAAGTTCTTGATTCTGATAAGCCTAGTTTTAATAAGTATGGCTTTGGATATATTGACGTACATAGGATTATCTAGGGCCTCAACCTCAAAGTCCCACACTCCTAAAGATAAAATTGTATTTGTACCCCTAGCTAATAGGAGTGAGAAAAAGGAAGTGAAGTCTAAAACTTAAGGTCTTAAACTTTTTTACTGATTTATTATTACATACTACACGAGTTTTTATGCAAATAATCTGTTCACTGCAAAGATTCTATGTATGTGTTCAACAATTAATGCTAGTTTTAATAATTGATAAATAATGTACTCCATAATTAACTTAGGGGTCTAAACAAAACATTTTTTGATAGTGAAAAAGGTTTAAAAAAAAAAAAAATCTTGAGGTATGTAGATCAAGATATTACAGAATAGACTATTAAAATAAAATAAAATAAATAATGAAAAATCCTTTTTAAATTCTTGAAACTTTAGTATTATTTTTTTATTCTAGTAGTTTAAAAATCTTGAAATTTATATAATAGAGTTTCGGCTAGAGCAAATTATTTGAATGATTTTAATTTACTTATAGACATAGTAATTGTATGTCGTTAAGTGCACATGTTAATTAATAATAATATATAAATTAAAAAGTCAAAAGCCTTATACCTCAACTAGTTGTCATCTATTAGTATTCTCTAAATGAGATATCCAATAAAAAACAAAATTAACTTAATTTACATTGTCATGAACAACTGGTACTTACTTCCACATTGGCTATAATGCTTTGGTTCTGGTTGGTCTCGTTGAGAACTGATTGATTTTGGCCTTTGCTTGTTTCCATGGAAATGACATGCTCCATTCTGGTAGGTAGAGTGTTCACCCAGATAAACGTGTCTTAGAAACTGAATAAATAAAAGTAATGCAAACATTCATTATACAACTATAATCTATATAAGAATAAAAGAAATGCAAACATCATAATTGGAACCATTTTTGTCACATTCTTATGAATTTGAGCCAGCCAAATATCCTCCGAGCTTATACAACTATAATCTACATAAGAATAAAAGTAATGCAAACATTCCTTATACAACTATAATCTGCATATGAGAAGCAGGGTATTTAAATGAAACAAGGACACACATAATTGGAACCATTTTTTAACAGTCACATTCCTATGAATTTGACCCACCTATATATGGTCCGAGCTTATATGATGGATGAATCCAAAAAACAAACTATTATAAAGAAAAGATTTGACTACAAGTGGCACTGTTGGCTTGACTTATTGAGAACAAGGATCATGTCCATAAAGCCAATCATGACCAACAATGATTCATTTTCCATTATATATCTGTGTAATTTCTGCATACAAATTTTGTATGTGCACTAAGGGAAGTGCTAATGTGGTAATAATCATAGAACAAGTGAAATTGACTACTTCCACATTAGAAGAGATCGACCCTAACTTTTGGTTGGCCATGATTGGCTTTATGAACATGTTCATCGTTCACAATTAGTCGAGCAAATGGTGTTGCTTGTAATCTATTTCATATATAATATATTTTTTGGATTCAACCATCTTATACGCCCGAAACATATTTGGATGAGACAGATGCATGGAAATATGACTGACAACAAAAGGGGCCACAATTATGCATACTAGCATATAACCCGCGCAAAGTGCGGGATCATCTATATTAATTTAGCCAATTCAATTACTCAAGTAAAGAATATAATCAAATACAAACATAATATATTATTAGCATCGTATTTTAACTAAAGAGTATCTTAATCATATAAAAGAGAAAGCAAGATATTATTACACAGTATAAATTAATTCAACCACTTCACGTAAAGAATTTAATCAAATAATACAAAGCATCATATTTTTATTTAACGTGTAATCACATAAAAGAGAAATCATATAAATTAAGAAGTGTATTTCAAGAAACCACTTTGTACTTGAAAGATGGAAAATTTAAAAGAGAAATATTTTTATCATAAAGGCTTTTTATAAAGCAGTATTTGGTCTATAAAATAGTAAAATACACGCGTATGACACAGAGATTGTTAATTTAAATTTTTTTTTTTTTTTTTTTGTAAAAAAATAATAAAACACACGTTTAAAAAGTTTTTATTATTATTAGGATTATAAGATGTATTTTAGTAGTAGGTGCTTATTATGATATTTTATGAAGATGTCTTTTTAGTTGTAGGAGACTTTAAAAAAAAAAAAAAAAAATTATCATCTGTTTCGATAAGATAATTATTTAAACTTGATAGTCATTAAACAAATTAATTATGATACTATATTAAGATGTATTAAAAAAAAAATCAAATGTTCAATACCTTCAATGACTATCAATATGTGTCATACACTCATACTCAACTTTATATGATAATTTTACTAAAAGACTTCTTTTAAAAAATTCATTGTCCTAATCATAATTCTACTAAAAGACTTCTTTTTAAAAATTAATTGGCCTATTATTGAAAGAGTTCCTAAACAAATTTAATTCCATAAAACATAGTAATAGTCAAACGCATATTTTTCAAAAAATGATCGGTAGGAAAGGACATTTATTCTACACATTGTTTTTTTTTTTTTTAATTTAGTGTTGATCATTAAATTGAACTAATCTAATCCTTTTTTTTTTTTTAAATAATAATAATCTTAAATAAGTATATTTTATTAAGGTGTTTTTTAGTAGTAGGAAATTTATTTTAAAGAATTTGTAATTATCTGTTTTAAATTTAAAAGAGAAATATTAATTTTTATTATAAATGCCTTTTGTAAAGCAGTATTTGGTCTATAAAATAATATAATCACATACAATGGAAATTTTAGAAATAAAGAAAAAAGAACAGCAAATATATCAATTATAATTTGACTTGGATTTTTCTTTTCTTTTCTGTTAATTATACGTGCATTAACAAATATTAGAAAAGCAAATAAGTTTTCCTAACCTTTCAAGTTGCTTGAGTATTTGAATTTGTTTGGATCTCTTCTAACTCTGCTTGTAGAAAAACAATGGACTTGCTTCCTTGAGTAAATTGGTTTTGCAGAGAAGACTATCGTTGTTTTTTCTGTAATTGATTTGCAAGGGAAGATAATAAATAATAAAACAGAGGTAGCGTTTCAAATAATAAAGCACACGCGTATAACGCAGAAATTGTTAATTTAAAAAAAAAAAAAAGGATTTTTAAAAAAATAATAAAACACACGTTAAAACATATTTAAAAAAAATAAAAAATATATATATAACACACGTTTTAAAAGGAAAAAAAGAAGATGTAATTTTAGATAAGTATATTTTATTAAGATTTCTTTTAGTAGTAGAAAATTTATTTTAAAGAATTTGTAATTATCTGTTTAAAAGGTTTTTGGCAAGAATTAAAATTTATAAAAACATACAAACAAAAAATACACGTTGTCCAAATTTTTTTTAAAGATATTCTATGTTCATTAAAAAAATATATAAAACACATGTTAAAAAAAAAAAAAAAATTTAGATAAACATATTTTATTAAGATGTCTTTTAGTAGTAGGAAATTTATTTTAAAGAATTTGTAATTATCTGTTTTTATTTAAAAGGTTTTTGGCATGAATTAAAATTAATAAAAACATACAAACAAAAAATACACGTTGTTAAAAATTTTTTTTTAAGATATTATGTGTTTACCGTTTGATAAATAAACTGGATTAAGTTAAATTATTAAAACAATATATCACTGGGAAAATAAAAACAATTGATAGACATGCCACTTGTCATAATGTCAGACACTTTTGATTTTAACGTTCATGTCTTCTGCTATTATATATTATATAGATATAGATGTCTTCTTCTATTATATATTATATAAATGTCTTATGCTATTATATATTATATAGATCCTTATTTCTCTTACGTGGATTATAACTATATTGAATGTTTTCTATTTCTCTTACATGGATTATGGCTATTCAGAACGTTTGCTTCAATACTTTCTATTTTGCCTAGCCAAAAAATAGATATATAGTGCTGTTCTTGAACTACTTTGAAGGGACTTATTTTTAAATTAAATTAAGAGATATTCTAAGAAAGCAGTATGCTAATTTATTATTATGGAATTCTGCTCTTGGTCTCTTTTGTTCAAAAGCAACATATTGAGTTTAACATCTTTTGAAAATCCAATGACAAGTAAATTGTAGAAGAGGCTTGTTTGGGTTGAAGTGGATGAAAATGTAAAACGCATTAAGGAGACCAATTAACCTTGAATAAATAATTTTGAAAAGAGAGTTGGAATAAAACCCCATGCCAAAGCTAAGTCCCACAGTAACAACTATCACTGTGGTTTCTATTTTAGGGAAGCATAAGCTTAGTTGAGGATTTCATTTGTCTACATTAAAAATAAATAAATAAATAAATAAAAATCCATTTTCAAAGAATAGATTTCAGAATTTTCAACTTTTAAGAATAGAGACTTCAATTTTACTTGCCAAAAAAACTTGGCTTTTTAATCATTAAAAAATAACTTTTTCAAACACCAAATATTTTAAATATATTTCAAAAAAAAAATAAAGGAATCAAATAAATAAAGTTTGGCCAACCTCCCATAAAGATCTTTGATCTTTTTTAAAAAATTTTTTTTTTCCCCTTTTACCAAAGGAATCGACTAAATAAAATACTTTTAGTCAATATTCATGTAGAAACCGATTTTGTAAGCGATTTCAAGTTTCTAGTAATGGATTCAACTAACTGGGACCTTCTGACGTTTCCAATGAAGACATCTAAAATTCAAATTACTCATCTCTCAACCATCGAATAATCAAAAGAGAAAAATGACATCTTTCATGACTGAAAGTTTTTCAACCAACATTCTCATAAAAAGTGATTTGAAGCTCAAAGCCACTCAAGCAACTAATAAACTAACATTTCACTCATAATAAAACATTAACCAACTTTCAAGTAAAAAACAAAAATCTATTTTTCAAAGTCATTTCAAGTTCACACCAAATGAATAAACTAAATAACAATTCTTCTTCTTCTTTTTTATTTATTTATTTATTTATTTATTTATTTATTTTATTTTTTTTACTTAAAAATCAAATTTTAAGTATAAAAAACAATATTTTTTAAAAATAAAAAATACCTGAACAAAGTGAGCTGCTACTACCGGAACTAGGAAAGTCTTTTCTTTTCCTCAATCTTATCCTCTCATTTTTGGATAACCTGGCAATGCATAGATTCATTTAAATACACATTACACACTCATAAAACTCTATGGAACCGAGCCAATCCAGGGGAAATAAAATCTGTTACTTAAGTCAAAGAGCCGTTAGGTGCACATTATCATTGTCGGAGACCATGTACACACGTGTATCGGGTCTAGTGTGCACTCTTTCATAGATTTAAGTTGTGAAAACAGTCTTGCTGTTATAAAAAGGTGTGGATGTTCAAAAATCACCAGGTGCCAGGTGTCGCCAGTCTTGCTGTTATAAGACCATGGCAGATGGTCTTAACGGGCCTTTCTCTCTGCCATAACTTGGTAAAAAATTGGGTATCTATAAAAGGAATCAACTTTTTTAAGTCAACCCCCATAGTATTATTGTTTTTTTGCAGAGTTCGCTGGAAAAAGAGGAAGATCACCTCCCTGCCGAAAAGAGATACTGCTTCTCTCAAAGCCCTCGTGGCCGGTGAGGTCCATGAGTGTCGTTGAAGATAAGATCCACCCCCAATTTGTGAATTTTAATTCAGACTGGCATAGCTTTGCAAATGAAAGTAAATTCTTTTGATTATTTCACATTCTCAGTTGCTATCCCATGACTTCCATCTGTTAATTCCCAACAATTCACTTTCACGTTGAACCTTAACTGAGTTGCAATACACAACTATAAGTGAAAACAGAGGAATGCTCACAACAAGTAAGCTTTAGTCCCAGAAAATACTAAAATCTTATTTCCTTGTAATCACAATTCACAACAACTAAGGATTAGTACAAAAGAATTTCAAGATCGGCTTGATTTCCTCATAATCCCAGGAAAAAAAAAAAAAACAACATTACTTCAAGAAGAACAAGTTTAGTCTCATATTCAAACTATAACCAAAAACCACTCGAACAAAGAAATTGAAAAAGACAATGCAAAAACCACAAAGCACCTAAATTAGCCAAAAGAAAAACTAATAGATCTATTGGCAGAATAGAAATTATAAACGGTATCAGAACAAATACCTCGAATCGGAAGATGATTTGAGCAAAGATTGCAGAATAATTCTGAGATTTGTATTTTGTGGCTGAAGCTGCTAAGTCAATGAGATAGAGAGGTTCGGGTCTTGACCCGCTAGAAATTTTCTATTTGTATGGACTGGTTGTGGAAATCTAAGCTAATAACTCAAAGATTTGTACTTTGTTGCTGGAGATCTTTGACTTCCCGCAGCTCAAAATTAGCCATGTGTAGTTGAGGTACAGTGAGCTAAAATAGGGGAGATATAATTAATGCACCAATGGGCGCGTTTTGCGTACGCAGACCAATATCTGTGAAATTATTTATGCTTTTTTTTTTTTTTTTGGTGGAAAAACATTTGCCTGTTAATCATTTTCTATACTTCTCTCGATAGTAGATGGATAGATTTGCTTTCCAGTCTAATTTGAGTAATTTCATTTGTTTATCATCCTAGTCTTTGTCTCTTGGATCATTCCAAACTATATATGATAGTGAAAGTTTAATTTTTTTAAAAAACATACTACTTCTAATCTAGTATAAAATACAATAACATTGTTATGTTTTTTATTTTAAAATAATAATCATACTATTTAGTATTTAGTTAACTTTTAATTCAGTGCATGTATATTTTTATGACAGTGACAAATATGCTTTTGGGGTGCAATACATGCATGTTGAAGGGCATATGCCATATATTGGGGACACTTGCGCGCTTTTTTCATAGTTGAAGGGCATATGCCATATATTGGTATCTTGTCCGGAATATTAAGGACACTTGCACGCCTTTTTCATAGAGAAAAAGGTAACGTACTAACACGCGTGTGAGATATCAAATGAGAAGAAGATGTATCATATTTGATAACATTATTAAAGAATTATTGCCTTATTGGGATCATGGGATGGTTAAGAATTTTGTAACTGAGTAAAATTAGGGAGTTTTGTTATTTTACTACAAGGGGAATTAATGTTTGAATCTCATAAGAATTAAATAATAAAAAGTAAAAAAAAAAAAATTGGGAATAGAGAGATAATTTTTTTTTTTTTTCAAATATTTCTTTAATGAGTTGGTGATTTTGTGATGGGATTGAAATTCCGTGCAATATTAATAGATGAGATTAAAAGTAAATTTTTTTAAATATTTTTATTTCAATCATTAATTAAAAAAAGACAAATTTAAAAGTACAAAATTAAAAAATGAAAAGATTGAAAATTATTTTGTGAGGGGAAAAGGGTATTACAGGGTGCTTTGGGTTTTTGGCGTAGCCTGGCTCGTGTCAGTGGTTTTAATAGTTTTGAGAGATGACTATCAAAGTAAGAGCAGTGAGAAGTACAGGAGTTGAGCAAGAACTTGGTGGTATGTAAACAGTAGACTGATGGATGGGGTTATACTCTTCCTGTAAACTTGTCAACAAGAGTACAATATTTTACTTACTGCTAAAACTAAACTCCAATTCTAGTTGATTAATAAATAAATTAAATGACTTGAGTATTCCCAATTATTAAATTACAAAAATACACTCTAAGAAATTCAATAATAAGACTTATAAAATTCAATTATCCATTCATTTGTTTTAGGAAAAAACACCATATGAACTTTGCATCAAAATCAAATAAACTCTATCTTACTTAAATTTGAAATTATAATCCCTTAAACTTTGATAATGGTCCCAATCAATCTTTCGGTTAACCTTCAATCAATATAAGGGAAAATTGAATTGTAACAATTCAAACTTTAGGGTTTAATATGTTACAAATTAAATACTGATGTTTTGAAAAGGTAACAAATTGAACCTTGAGACCAATTAAGGTACACGGTGTTAACTTCTGGGCTTAAGTAATACGGTGAGTTTTAGTTTTAGTGCAAAATAAAAAAATAAAAAAGCATTAGCAAATATATATATATATATATATAGAGAGAGAGAGAGAGAGAGAGAGAGAGAGAGAGTCATATTTGCGAGAGAGTTGCGATACGAGACTGAGAGATACCGATACCGGTGTGAGCCTGAACCAACATCAAATAAGCCAACACGAACGTCGGAGAAGACGTACCGACAACGCAATAATATATCTTTTGGTGAAATTGGTGATTGGAGGATACCCCTTTTGAGCTTTTTGTGGTTTGGTGTTGTGTGTCTGTGTGTGCAGTAATGTGTTGTTGTGATTATTTACTTTGGGTTTGTGATCTTGGAGTTAGGTTGGTTGAATTTTTTGATTGGAATATACCCTTTTGATTTGAGCATTTGTGCTTTTCCTCGGGTATTTGTGTGTGTGTGTTGTAATGCTTTGGATTTGTGATTTTGGGGTTTCGCTTTGTTTGTGGAAAGTGCTCGTTGATATTTGTTCCAACAATACCACTTTCTCTGCCTATCAACAAATCTCACAACCAAAAAATAAAATAAAAACAAAGGATAGAAAATAAAACCAAGCAAATGTTGAGAGATGGATTTGATGAAACCAACCGACGATGGGAGATTACAAGGCGGAGATGATCAATGATGGCATTGAAGAGTTTTATGTGGATTTCCAGCACGGCCGAAGCGAGGAAAATATTTTAAGGTGGGCTAAAAGCCTAAAAGTATTCTGTAAATCTTGACGGTATGAGAAAATTTTATTTAATAAAAAAGACACACCTAATTAGGGGAGACATAATTAAAATTAAATTTGTAAGTAAATACAAAATCAAATTAAAATTAAAACTAAAAACTAATTTTTATACAATATACATATATATATATATATATATGCATCAAAGAATCATCAATAATGATCCAATGCCTTGCCTGCCCTTAGGCCCCAACATAACCCCTTACTTACACTCAGCACAACCAATAAATCAACAACAAACACAAATACACAACATAAGCCATCCATTGATCCATTGCCTGCCTGCCCCCATGGTAAGACAATATGGACATAGTAAAGGAAATGCAAATAACAAAAAATTTCAAATATCATTACTTTTTGATTTATTGTATTACTCTCACTTTAATATCACTAATATTAGATTTCACATTCTACAATGGGTAAATTTGTAAAGGATGATTTGAGATTTGTTTAGTGTTGATATGTGATTTGGGATTTGTTGTTGGATTGTTAGGGATTTTCGGATTTGAGATTTGTTTTGCTACCCTAAACACATTTTCTGTTTGTCATGTAGTTATGTGATGAGCTAGATTAGCCTTTTTGTGTGTGTGTGTGTGTGTGTGTGCGTGTGTGTGTGTGTGTGCCCATGCGTAGTTTAGGCTAATTTTATGTTAAAAAGCTAGATATTTGGGCTGAGTTAGGGGGCCTTAAAGAGTGAGCTAATTGCCTACCCATGATCAACCCTCTCTCTCTAGCCTCAACTCAATCTCTCTCTCTATTTGCAGCTTTTTTATTTTAATTTTTAATTGGGCACCTAAAACTAAAACAAACCATATTACTTAACCCCATAAGTTAACACCATCTACCTCAATAGGTCTCAAGGTTCAATTTGTTACATTTTCAAAGTTTTAGGGTTTAATTTGTTCATTTTCAAACTTTAAAATTTAATTTGTTACACCCTTAAAACAGTAGGGTTTAGCCATTACTCCACCACCAACAACTATTACTCTGCCAACCAGAACGAGTGCACCACTATCTGGAGGGGCATCAATTTGGTTATTGAGCATTTTAATTACTCTTATCTTCTCCATTCCTCAAACTCTTTATCCCTATTACCTTCTTTAAAGTTTTATCAAGCAAATTAATCACTAAAAATTACTTTCTATATAACTTGTTTCAAAGGTGGATCCAGTTCATGACCAGCCCACCCTCAAATTTAAAAAAAAAAAAAAAAAAATTAGTAGGTATATGTAAATTCAAAAAATATAGATATGCTAAAGTGCCTACCCTCATTTTTGTTTTAAATCCCCATCTATGTCTTAGAAAAAAAAAATTAAGGAAGATAAATGTATTAAAATTACATCAAACAATCCAAAATTACAACATTTACCACACATAACAAACAACCAAATAACACAAAAAAAGCCTAAATAACACAAAGAAAATCCAAATAACAAAAGAAAAAGGCCGAATAATATCCTCAAAAGCCCAAAAATGAAATTACAACAACAAACGGTATAAATATACAAGCTTTTTTCAGCATTTCTTACTCTCAACCGGTGCCTTTTCTTTTTCTACTTCTGCTTCTGCTTCTCTTCTTCTTTTTGTTCTTTGCGGGACAACACAAGAAGTACTTGCTTTTTCTTTTCTTTTTTGGTTTGTCAGCCAACACCTGTTTTTTCTTCACTTTAACTTAAGCCCAACCATGTGTCCCTACCTTTCCTTGATAATTTTTTTCAACTTTCAACTTTTACCTTTTTACGTTATATATATATATATATAGATTTTTAATTGATAAGTCTAGTCAAGATCTTAATAATATATTGAATTTTATATATACTACAATGCTAATGCTAATCCCAAATATATTTGTCCTATATTTTATTATTATTATTACTATTAAGGCAATTTTTAACATTTTTTATATTAAAAAATGATAAGATATTGAACATCATAATTAAGTCATTTTTTATAATTTTCATATGAAACAACAATTTTAGATTATTATTATCCAAACGTTCATTTCATAGAAATAACATTTTGTTACAGGTTTTACTAAACGCTTAACTGTGGTTTTATAATATTGATAGCATTTAAAAAATGACACTATAAATTAACAGTATAGTCAAGTCTTTTTTGATCATTTACCTCCAAAACGACAATTTTAAACTAAAATTATCCAAACGCTTAATTGTGATTTTCAAAATCGTGTTTTCAGAATCATGATTTTAAAACCGCACTTTTTCAAACAACTAACCCAAACCCATCCTTAGTCTTTTACCCTCTTTTTTTTGTTTTTGTTTTACGTGCCCAGCTATTAGCCCATCTACTTCACGAGTAATCAGGTGTAGACACTAGTACTTAGTTTGACTTTTAACTTTTCAAATTTTTTATTATTTTATATTCATTATATTTTATACTTATTTTTGGGTTTTATTTATTTTATTATTATCTAAATGTGATTGTTTTGTTATCTATTTTGATCAATAAACATATAAATATGTAAATCAATATATATATATATATATATAAATATACCGGTACCGAAATATTCTATTCCAATGGACAAACCAAAACGATCACCGAAACGGTATTAATAACTTTGAATAAATCGTTTATAATTTGTGAATTGTATTTTTGGCATATGAAAAATTTTGAAATTAAAAGACAAAAGGTGCCCACCCTGAATGAAATTCCTGGATTCGCCCCTGACTTGTTTCCTTTCCTCCCTACCTGATTACTCTTTGCCTCATTTGTAACTTTGTTTTTTTTTTTTTTTTTTTTAATAATTATTTTAATTTTAAAATATGGGGGAGCTCTACTTTGAGTTAAAGTACAATAAGAAATATTAATTTGATTTGAACTTAAAAAGTGCAGTGATATGAAAAAAAATTGAATTTCAATTATTGTAAAAGACAACAAATGTCACGCCCCAAACGCACTAAGGTCCAAAGCATGAAAAACTAAACCATTAAGAGAAACTATGGGAGATTTTTCCTTTATTTTACACCATATACACAATATATCTATATTAATAGATATCCACATAATCTACACAAAGTAAGTCAGAGCTCTAGAAAATGTTTACAACAATACAAAGTACAGATCACACATCTTCGAAATATAAATTTACAGTTGAGATGTTTCTAAAAGCTCAACCACCACTAAACTAACTATTGTTTCTGCAAAAAATAGAGATTACGACTCAACTGATCTACAAGACACAACGAGTCTCCCAATCTAATGTAGTGCTCCAAAACTTTAACTCGAGGTATAGCTAACAGATCTGAAAATGTGGTTAAATAAAAGAATGAGTTAAAGCCCAGTAAGTAGCATAAATAATGGGGTTAGGGGAAATGCAAGTTTATTGAATACTAAAGCATGTTACAAAACATAATGTAGATTTGGAAACTTTTATATAAGTCCTCTCAAAATCATCATCCTTGCAATAATCTGAAAGATTTAAAAGAATAATGCAACACCAAGCTTTTCAAGATATAAATAATGAAACTACATAATACACCATGTGAGCTATATAATTTTCTAATACTTTTCAAAAACATAAAACCACAAACACCCACGGGCACGTGACAAGACTTCTACTAGGAGCTTCGTTAGGCCCACAAGTAAAAGACCACACAACTTGGCTTTTACTAGGAGCTTCGTTAGGCCCACAGGTAAAAGACCATACAACTTGGTTTCTACTAGGAGCTTTGTTAGGCCCACAAGTAAGTTGTGTTACTACCAGGAGCTTCGTTAGGCCCACAGGTAAGTTGTGTTTCTACCAGGAGCTTCGTTAGGCCCACAGGTAGACGGCATCCAGCTGGGTAATCACCGTATAATCACAATTGTCACGGCACAAGGGTAAAACAACACAAAGAGCTCACAGGCTAATATAATAAAAATACATAGCTCATTTGGCCTCCTCACTAAGTCTTTTGATTCACCAAGAACCTCACCTTAGCGGAGTCACCTCAAGGTTTTAAAACACGTCTTTAAAAATCTCTAATTTCATAAAGTAAATTCACCAAGATAAGTTGGTCACAAAGATATTGTCACAAAGACATAATAATCGTCACGAAGATAAAGTTGTCACAAAGTTTCCAAAACCATTCCTTGTCAATAAGGTTTTCTATCAATTTCCCAAATAAAATACGCTAAGATAAAACATCTTTAGAATTTCCAAATAATCCAATGAATTCATAAAATCCATTATCAAAGGATTAAAATCAAAGATGCTTATCTTTTTCCATGCTTGAAAATCATGCATTTCCCCAAATATACATATAATGCAAATTTCCATGCTTCATACATTTTCCATAAATCATTAAATAACAAGAATTGTACACATAGTACCTTTTAGGAAACCATGAAGGATATCTCAATCTTTAAAATGCTAATATGCAATAATGATTTGTTTTCTAAAAATTCCCATTAAGTAGCTCCTTACCTCACGTGATCACCAGTTTTACCTCGAGCGAGCACTACACAAGCAAGCCAATCTAGTCACTAGGTCCATCATCAAGTACCTTGGAACCTAGAAACATAAATCAAGCCTATAAATAATCTTACCCATCACAAAGCAAAACACCACACTTATCTCCATAAACTAAGAGGATCCCCTAAAAAATCAAACCAAAGGCTCTAAAGCCTAAGTTGACCATCCTAAGACAGAGATCCATTCCCAATTGGGAATCAAACAATCATACAAGAAATCTCTAGGATTATAATGCTACCAAGATATTTAATGCCCCATTGCAAGTAATGTGCATTAACTACAATAAATACAGAACACATCCCTGAAAAATTAGGAATATCAAACAGAGATAGCAAGACTTATACATTTCTTTCGGTTACCAAACAATAGAACCAAGGCACAATAAAAATCAACCAAGTAGTACACACATCAAGGAATACTCATATGAATTTTCAACTCAATTCAATAAATAAAAGCTTGGGACAAATTCTGCAAAAATATCTATTTTCAGATTAAAATGGAAGCAGGTCAGCCCTTTGTAAAATTCGTTTGACCCACTTAGAGTCATCCGATTAGCCTGAAAATTTATAAGGATGTACCTCTATATGTGTATAATGTGCCACAGAAATTCAGCTCAAAAAGAGTTCTACACAATTTATTAAAAATCCCGCAATGTGGCTGACTCAAATCTGACAGATTTGGAGTTAGGAAAGGGAAATGACTACTTGGTTCAAGAAAACACAATTCAAATCAATAAACTCTTTTTAAATTCCATAATCCATCTTTCCCACACCCTCTTCAAACCAAATGTTAATAAATCACAAAACAAATAACAAGAAGAAGATGTGTATTTTCGGACTCCAAGGCATACTACAAAATTAGACCCACTCAAGTCTCAAATGTTCCCACAAACTTCATAAAACAATCACCCAATCCAAAACCCATAACATCAAGAACAACTCTCAAACAAACCTGGTATAGATATCTTAAGAAATTAGAGAATGAGTCAAAGATTTTCACCTTAGATTATGTAAATATGGCTGGCGTGAGAGAAAGAGGAGCTTTGCCGGCGGGTTGTGGACGACCGCTGGCCCGGTGGTATGATTTGGTGGTGGTGGTGTGTGGGTGTGTGTATGGGTGTAGAGAGAGAACCGGGTGAGAAGGAAAGAAGAGAGTTCTAGATAAAGAGTGTGTGGGGGGAATGGTTTATAGCAAAAATATCTAGTAGGGGAATTTACAAAAATACCCCCAACTTAACAATTAAATTTCCGGGGTGTTACAACAAATGCCATGAGTTTTTGTGTGTGTGTGTTTTTTATAACATGTTATACTTATCTCTTTGTAATGGTGGGGCAAACTGCAAACTAATCTTTTATATTGAAGGAGTTTTGGGGAAGGTCCGGGGAGCATCAACACTCAGTGACATATTTTGTCATCTACTGACAAAATTAAGATTGATTTCATCATCCGGTTTCATATTTTGTGACCAAAAATCTCTAATACCAACTATAATAAGCTATACTGTTCTTTAAAGTGAGACTTGTTGGCTAAAAGTGCAATGTTTTTTTCATTGATCTTTCTTATTCTGGGAAAAGTATTCATTAAATTAAGGATAGTTGAGGTTTTCTGTATGGTCTTAATAATTAGAATGAATCAAACTCATATGAACAAGTAAGACAAGACAAAAAGAGTTTCCAAGTGATAGGCTATGTGGAGCCTGGTGTTGTGTCTGATTTGATTTGGACGCGACTTGACATTAAAAGAGTTACGGTTTTAAATGGATATTTTGTGAGGCTGAGTGTCCGTTTGGAAACGCGTTGGCAAAGTGAAAACTAACTTATTCAAAATACTTGTTTCTGAAATGGAGCATACGACCCTATTTCCAAAAGGCAATAGACAAAGGTGAGGAGCTTTTAACATAACCGTTAGAATTTAACAATACTATTAGAAATTTCACATATTATCCCTAGACAGGGACGGATTTAAGGTGGGGGCAGTGAGGGCACCTGCCCCACTTAAAAATTTAAAACCCTATAAATTAATTCAAAATTTTAAGATATTTTGCATAAATTTTGAATCATAAATTCCCAAGGCTTCGGCCTAATAAGCAGGCTCGACTTGATAATGGGGGGCAACTGATGGATTAGGTGATGATGATGTAGCACATGAGGTCCGAAGTAACAAGGTCAACGTGGCTTCTTAGCTCGGCCCATTAGTGCGTCTGAGATCAAGAAGAAGGCCAAGCCAACCACCGGATCACCAAGCAGTACTTTGGAAGTTTCGAGAGCTTAAGAATGAAGTTAAGTCCAAAAATTGTAGGTTTTCCATTCCGTGAGATCACCTCAGAGAGGCTTTACAAGTACCATCTAAAATGAATTTAATCAAGCCTCAAGGGTGGAGCCAACTGATAAGTAATGTGACACAATCACAAAATAACATGTATCTATGTTAAGGTATGTTAAGGTGATACACCAACACCTCAACAAATTGTGAAAAAAAATTTACAAGAAATGTAATATATAGCATTGCGTTTAGAGCATTAGCAATGGACCAACAATATTTAAACAAAGGGGATCAATTATGAGTTACAATATTTAAAAAAAAAGAGTAATTGTCCTTCAATACCTACATTACATAATAATTTTACTTTTGGAAACAATATAAGTCCTGTTAGATTTATGAATAATCTCTGTGTATTGAAGTAAGTAATACAATACAGTAGAATGTCTTTATATAGGAGGCATATGAGGATATACAAGGAAAGGGAGTGATGCACAAGTAATGTGCTGTACAAGGAAAGGGAGTGATGCATAAGTAAGCATATACACGGGCTAGAGCCCAAAGCCCAATGGACTACTAATTATAACATTAACAGCCCCCCTCAAACTCAAGGTGGAGGATGAGAAACCAACTGGAGTTTGGAGACCAGATCATGGAAACGTCTAGTGGGATGTGACTTGGTAAAGATGTCGGCTAGCTGATCGTGAGAGGAAACAGAGATCAACTGGAGGGAACCCTGGAGAAGGTGATGTCGAACAAGATGACAATCGATCTCAATGTGTTTGGTCCGCTCGTGGAAGACATCATTGCGAGCAATCTGAATAGCACTCTTATTGTCACAGTAGCTAGGAGTAGCAGAAGAAGTGGACACACCTAAATCCTGTAGTAACCATCGTAACCAGAGGAGTTCAGATGTGGTATCAGCAAGGGCACGATATTCAGCTTCTGTACTAGAGCGAGCCACAACAGATTGTTTCTGGCTTCGCCAAGAGATCAAAGAGGAGCCAAGGAGAAAGCAATAACTAGTAGTGGATCGACGATCAGTAGGATCCCCTGCCCAATCGGCATCAGAGTAGGCTCTCAAAGTAAGTGGAGACTGAGCAGAGAAGTGGAGACCGTGGAAAAGAGTGCCCTTAAGGTATCGAAGGATGCGCAGGACAGCAGCATAGTGAGTCGATCGCGGAGCAGACATAAACTGGCTCACCTGATGAACTGCATATGAGATGTCTGGTCGAGTGACTGTGAGATAGACTAGGCTGCCAACCAATTGTCGATAAAGAGTAGGATCAGGCAATAGTTCTCCAGAGGAAGGAGTCAAGCGCGCATTAAGTTCGATCGGTGTATCAAGAATTTTATGATCCGTAAGGCCAGCTCGAGACAAAAGATCGGAGGTGTACTTGGCTTGAGTGAGGTAGAAACCATCATCAGAGGAGGTAATCTCAAGACCCAAAAAGTAACTGAGGTGGCCAAGGTCTTTCATCTCAAAATTCTGACTTAGGAAAGCCTTGAGTTCTTGAATCCCATTGAGGTCATCACCTGTAATAATCATATCATCAACATAAAGAAGAGGCAAAATGGTACCTTTGTCGGTGCGACGGAGGAAGAGGGCAGAATCATAAGAACTTATGGAAAAACCCAGTCGAGAAACTGTAGAGCTGAACTTAGCAAACCAAGCTCGAGGTGCATGTTTCAAACCATAAAGGGCACGACGTAGTCGGCACACCTTGTCAGGTGGATGAGAAAGGCCAGGTGGAGGTTGCATATAGACTTCTTCACTCAAGTCTCCATTGAGGAATGCATTTTTAACATCCATCTGAAATAGTTTCCACTGACGAGAGGCTGCAACAGCCAATAGGGTGCGGACAGATGAAAGGCGAGCAACTGGAGCAAAGGTTTCCTCATAATCAATGCCATACTCATGTGTAAAACCTTTGGCAACAAGACGAGCTTTGTATCGCTCAATAGATCCGTCAGACCGAGTTTTGATTTTGAACACCCACTTACAACCAACCACAGATTTTTCAGGAGGCAGATCAACCAGGTCCCAAGTACGGGTTCTAAATAATGCATCAAGTTCCTCAGTCATTGCAGCCTGCCATAAAGGGTTAGAGGAGGCCTCACGATAGGAGTGAGGCTCGTGCAGTGTAGCAAGGGCAGTGTAACAATGGAAATCACGTAAATGAGAGGGAAAAGATGTTACCCGAGAGGAACGACGAAGTGTGGTTGCAGGGGCAGGATCCTCTGAAGGTGCAGGAGCCGGGGATTCAGGCGAAGAATGAGGCGTTTCTTGAGAGGATGATCCAGAAGAGTGGTCAGATGACTCCGTCTGTGGAATGGAGGTAGACACTTCTGGAGAGGAAGGAGACAACTCTAGAGAAGGAGGAGACACTTCTGGAAAAAGATTTGAGAGAGAGGAGAGGGAGAAAGAGGGACGAAATTGAGATACCTCAGTGAACAGACGATGTTCCCAAAAGACAACATGGTGGGAGATGCGAAGGCAATGAGCAATAGGATCATAACATCGATATCCTTTTTGAGTTTCACCATAACCAAGGAAGCAACAAAGGCGAGAACGAGGCTTGAGTTTGTTATGTTCATGAGGCTGAAGAAGGACGAAACAGGCAGAGCCAAAGGATCGGAGATGTTGATAATGGGGTGGAGATCCAAAAAGGCGCTCATAAGGAGTCTGATTAGAAATGTTTGGACTTGGAATACGATTGATGGCATAGGCAGCAGTGAGGACAGCTTCTCCCCAAAAGGGTACAAGAACTTTGGAAGATAGGAGGAGAGCACGAACTGTGTCAAGGATGTGTCGAAGTTTTCTTTCGGCTCTTCCATTTTGCTGAGAGGTGCCTGGGCATGAGAATTGATGTACAGTTCCATGGGAATATAGAATGTGTTCAAATGCATGTTGGGTAAGTTCACGTGCATTGTCAGAACGAAAAACTTTAATTGTTTTGGAAAATTGAGTTTTGACCATGTTTGCAAAGTTACGATAAATGTTTAGTAATTCATCACGAGAACGCATAAGAAAAACCCAACTATAACGAGAATAATCATTAACAAACACAACAAAATAACGAGATCCACCAAGACTATTAATAAGGGAAGGTCCCCAAACATCAGAATGAATTAAGTCAAAAATTCCAGTAGACATGGACTCACTATTTTGAAAAGGCAAAGCAGGTTGTTTTCCTAATTGACATGAAACACAATCAAAATTGTCCTTAGACACTGGACCTAATAAACCCTTAGAGACTAGCTGTTGTACCCGGGAAGAGGATGCATGCCTGAGCCGAGAATGCCAAAGTGATCAGGAAGGTGAAGATGAGGTAGCAGCAGAGACACCAGTAGCAGGAAGACGAAGACTGGAAATCTCAAACAGACGCCCAATTCTACGGCCGGTCCCAAGTTCCTGCCCCATCGTGGGATCCTGCACAATACAACCAAAGCAATCAAGAATAATGCGATAACCAAGTTCAGCTAATTGACCCACAGATAGTGGATTATAAGAAAGTTTAGGCACATGAAAGACATCGGAAATAGAGAGTTTGGAAGTAGAAACGGTGCCTATACTACGAACAAGCATAGTGGAGCCATTAGCTGTGTGAATAGTAGGTGCATGACGGGCAGAGCTAGTGTGGGAGAAAAAGGATGGATAAGGTGTCATGTGGTTGCAGCAGGCAGAGTCAAGGAGCCATGAGGAGAACTTACCAGGCAGGACAGAAAGAGCAGAGGAAGAGGATGCATTACCAGCCCGGATGAGAGCCTGAGCGATGATGTCTTCTAATTGATCTGTGGTGAGTGTGATGGCGGATCCAGAGTGTGCAGGAGCAACAGTAGCAGTGGGTGTCTGATCAGTATCACCATGAGTAACAGCAGCAGTGCTTCGATTACGGCGAAAACAAGTCTCAATAGTGTGGCCATGCTTTTTTCAATATCGGCAGAATTTGTTGGATTTCTGATCTGAACGACGAGTATTCGGGCTAGACTGATCAGAGTCGGACTGCTGAAGGGGTGCAAGAGGTAATGTAGTAGCCAAGACATTGAGCTTGTTCTGAGCTTGTAAGGTCTGGAGACGAGTCTCCTCACGAACAAGGTCATTGAGTGCTGCGTCTAAAGATGGAGTAGGTAGTTGGTGAAGCAACTGACCACGGACAGGCTCATAATCATCATGCAAGGCCATAAGAAATTGGTAGAGACGCATTTGATCACGACGGGTAGCATACTTCATTGCATCATTAGGAGTATCCCATGGTGGATCAGAGAGATCAAGTTGGTCCCATATGAACTGGAAACGAGCAAAGAAGTCATTAATAGACTGGCCAGGGTCTTGCCGAATCTAATACTGTTCAATTGAAAGTTGATATTCCCGAGTGCCATGTGAGGAGGAATATCGTTTGGCGAGCATATCCCAGGCAGTACGAGCATCATCAAAATTTCCCAGTAGATTAGAAATGGATGGGATGGAGGTATTGCGTAGCCAAGTAAGAATCTGGTGATTGTTACTATCTCATTCAATTAGACGGATCCTGAAAGCATTTTCATCCTCAGAGGAGCCCTTGACTGGCTTCTTCATCTCACCAGTGACATAAAACCATAGTTTTCGTCCTTTAATGAAGCTGCGCATAGATTGAGATCAAACAAAATAATTTCGACCATCCAAAGTAACATGAATGGGGTGAGAGATCTCAGTTTGAGCCATTTAGACACAAGATATGCAAAAACAGCCAGCAAAAATGGAATCAGGACGAAAAACTGAGTAAGAAACACTTGGGTTGCAAAAAGTCAACGCGGTCAAACGGTCAAAGTCAACGCCCAAAAGTCAACGGTCAACTGGAAAAGTCAACTACGGCGCACAAAAAAGTCAACGGTCAAAAGTCAACTTCGGCAAAAAGTCAACGCCAAAAGTCAACGGTCAACGGATGACGTGGCAGTCAACAGTGGTCAACAGTCGCTGACGTGGCGTGGTGTTAGGGCTGACTGCGTCTAGGGCTGACGTGGCGTCACGGGAATGAGCCAGGCGCGTGGGGCGCGTGACGTGGTGTGACGGCGGGCAAATTCTTTGATCGGCGCGTGGCGGCGTATCCAGCGTTGGATGGCGGTGATTTTTGCGCGACTGAGATCGTCTTCGAGAGAGCTTTCCAATGGTGGTGGAGGTGTTTCGATCGGAATCCTGGAAAGGAAGTTCCAACGAAGGCAGTGAGTCTTTGGCGATTGTTCAACCTTTGACGGCAGCGGGCACACCGGAATTCTGACGGCGGCGGCGGAGCAATACCGGAGATGGTTGAGGCAGCGGAAGAATGCCAGAAAAGACGAAGACTGCACGAAACACTTAGAGCAATAGCTCTGATACCATGTTAGATTTATGAATAATCTCTGTGTATTGAAGTAAGTAATACAATACAGTAGAATGCCTTTATATAGGAGGGATATGAGGATATACAAGGAAAGGGAGTGATGCACAAGTAATGTGCTGTACAAAAAAAGGGAGTGATGCACAAGTAAGCATATACACGGGCTAGAGCCCAAAACCCAATGGACTACTAATTATAACATTAACAAGTCCAATGACGATTCAAATTAAAAAGAGAAGGAAAAAGAAGTCCAATGACAATTAGAATACATAGGGGCTTTACAAGCCCAACAATTTCAGAGAAGAAGAAAAAAAATCATGTTTTTATTAATTACACAACAATTATAAATTAGAGGCGTAGAATTCATCTTCCCATTTTCAGCCAGCAGTACTCACGCTATTCATTTTAGATGTGCTGTCTTAAGAAGTAGCTGCAAATAGATTCCATGCACTTAAGCTTTTCGAGGATTGATAGTGTAGAATGTCTGCAGAAAGTTAAAATAATGACAATAACTGCAGCTAATAAACTGATAAGAGACTATGGCTGGCTAAAATATTTGTGACGTGCTTCTGCTATCCAGATCTTTATCTTGTTCTTATAGTGCTTTTCAATACCTTCTCTAACACCTTGGTAAATAGAGAAATCTTGCTGCCAGGGTGTGACGGATATCTCTTTCAACATTTTAAACACCTCTTTGTCACTGTTCAGGGCGTGGAGAATTATACGCTTTGACCGCAGCGCTTTCACATCCTCAGGACTTGCAATGAGTGAATTCATGAAACTGATGTAAGATGTAAATGTAAAATCATTATTACAATCACACATTTCTAAGGCTATCAAGTTTCTATAATATACTAGTAAATTAGAACTAAGCAATAAGGGGGGAAGTTTAAGCTCTCCAGTGAAGAAGCCCGATCTGAATTCAACATCTCGAATAGAAATTGATTTTGGTTTTTCGTTTTTTGCAGAATGAAGAGAAATAGAATTGCTTGGCTTGAAATTGATCCCCTTAGCTTGAAGATCACTAACTGAACCGAATGATTGAAGATAACGAGTTTTATCCGTATTTATACCCACAGTCTTTGGCACGGTTTCCGCATGATCACCAACTTTGGAGATTTGTGTTTTTTGAAGTCCAAGGAGATGAACCGATTCCTCATTATCCTCGTCTCGTGTTTCTATCTTTTGAAGATTACCCCATTGTACCCAATTAAGGAATGACTTGATCATTGTTGGCCCTTCATTTTCCTCGTATATATTACTCATCAAAATATCCAAAACTTTGTAAGGAATTTGGTTCTCTAGCAAACTCATGTCTCGATATAAATCTTGATCCAAGTTGTCTTGATGACGAAGT
Source organism: Fagus crenata (assembly GCA_014362285.1). Lineage (NCBI taxonomy): Eukaryota > Viridiplantae > Streptophyta > Magnoliopsida > Fagales > Fagaceae > Fagus > Fagus crenata. The sequence goes on from BKZX01028637.1 coordinate 57,338, forward strand.
ATCATTGAAATGTTATACCTGTCACTAGTTTTCAGCCATTCTTTATAATTATTTTCTTGGATAGCCTTCATCCATTCAATCAAAAATAGAATGAAACAGCCGTCCTGAAGCATCATCAATGCCAATTCTTTATTAGTATAGGCGCCCGTTGAACCATCAACGTAAGAACTTCTAACGTGGTCATTCAGTTCACATATCTTAGTGTACAAGTCCTCAATCGATTTTCCATGTTCTAAAATTAAATTCTGCATGACCTTTGTTTTGATCGGTTGTATTGCCTGGAGTTCATCTTTTTTATGGTGGTAAGGGCCGAAAGAAACAATCTTGGGATCATAATAGTCCTTGCTTCTTTCATTATTTCGCAGTTTTAGTGGGACTTTCGGACAATCGACATCCAGCTGGGACTTTTTCTTGTTTATTAGTTGAGCATCAATCTCCATAATGGATCTTAGGTATGTTACTGCGCGCCTCGCTTGCCAAATCAGCTCCATGCCCATTCCTTTCTTGCCTATCATTGGATATCTCCTCCTTCTGCAGCTTCACCATATTTAGGAATACTTATCTTGTGGATTTAGGATAAATATATGAGATTTTGTAAGAGTCACATGATATGAGAATGATGGTGCATCAATTATTTGGAACAGGACTCTCTCCTTTTGAAATGAAATGGGGAGAGTCTATTTCATGATCTAGATTAAATGTTATAGTTCAAACTGTATACCCTCTAACATGTTATTTAAAATTTATTGATGTAATTCAATCATTGTAAAAGTGGGTTAAAAGTTTTGTACTTGAAGAAGCTCAAGAAATTCCTAGTTCTTGGAGCTCACTCAAGCGAAAATGATAAGACAGGCTCAAGCAAATCATTAAAACTCACTCTAAGCTCGACTGACACTCACTCAAGTGAACATCAAGTAAGACTGGCAAAATTCAATACCAACTATGTTTCCAAATCATGTTTCAGCTAGGATTTCTACGTAAATTTAACCTTACAAGTACACCTATTTAAACCCCATTATACACAATTTTTCAGTATAGAAAAGAATGGAGAAAGGAAAAAACTTAAAAGCTATTCAAAGAGAACCTTTAGACCTTCTTCTCCTCGTGCTTCAGATATAAAACTATGCTAGTTTAGCACCATAATTGTGATCTAAGCTTTGAAACCACGAAGTCCTTTTTCCAATGAGTTCACTACATATCAAATATTCAAGGAGATGCCTTGAAGTGGGTCAAAGGTTCTGATTCGTTGAAATGGAAATGTCATTCGTGAAGGATCCATATAAGAAGTTTAGAGTTCTTAAGTTGTTAAGTTGTTGTGAGTCGCATCAATGAGTTATTTACCATGATTATATAGTCTAAGTACAAAAGTTTTGTTCTAAATTATAGAACTCCTTTTACTAGTGGATTGCCTTAGTTGGTGTATGTCACCGTTAGAGTTATTTTTTCCTTTGAAGAGTTGTTTCATTAATTTTCCATTTCGCCACCAAATCTCTATGTTATTCATTACTTTATTATTATTGCCTTATGATTTGGTGCATGCTATATATGTCGTAAATTATTATTATTTTGTGGATCACATATTTGAATAATTGATAAATAATAGGGGTCAATTTTTTTTTTTTTCTTCAGATAGTGGAAAAGGGAATATATACATATATACATATATATATATATATATATCATGTTTTATCTTGAATTACATGATAGAAGTACATCATCAAGATAAAAAATAATAGGTTAATAAAATAATCTAAAATAAATAATTAAAAATCCTTTTTAAAATCTTGAAACTTTAGAATTAGAGTTTTATTATAATAGTATTTTAAAATTCTTGGAACTTAGTCAATAGAGTTTTGGCTAGAGAAAATTATTTAAATAAATTTAATCTACTTATACACATAGCAAAGGTATAGCAAAGGTACATTATGTAACACCAACATTAAGTTAGATGATCTACACATAACTTAAAACCCAACTTTTATTATATTACACTAACAATATGCCGTTAATTCTTCTTAAAAAAAAGAAAAAAAGAAAAAAGAAGATGCCATTAATTGTACATGTTAATGTATCAACAGAAAAAAAAAGTGCACATGTTAATTAAAAATTATATATAATTAAAGAAATATTTTATTAATATAATCAAAATTGATAAATATATATATATATATAATAAAAATAAAAGACAAATTTAACTTAAGTTACATTGCAATACACGACTGGTACTTACTTCCTAGCTCATTGACTGTAACGCTTTGGTTCTCGGTGGCCTCAGTGAGATCGACCGATTGATCGTGTATTTCACCAACGTTTGTTCTTTCAACCTTTGTCCAAGGAGACTGCTCAATGGAAATGACATGATCCATTCCGGCAACGGCAAAGTGTTCACCCAAACAAGATAACTATTATTAGTGATCACATTATTGATTCTTAATTCAATAATTTAGACTGAGCAAACATAGAAACTAGCTTCAAGAATTTAGATTCTTAATTCAACTTTATTCATATATCAAGATTGTTTTAGGAACTTTTTGGGTTGCTTTGGTTTTGCTTTGGTTGCCTCACCATGTTTCGTATCTTCTCGTTTAGTGGCAGAGCTAGGATTCCAGCTCAAGGGGGAGAAGTTTAAAAGACACCATTGAAAGAAAATTAATCCAAAATTACTAATCGACATTAATATAAATAAATAAACAATCATATAATTATCTAATCATCATATGGTTCCCATAGCCGGCCTTTTTTGCTTTCTCAATAAATTCGTTATTATCTCCAAAAAAATTGTAATATAAATGTAAATCGTAAATTATTTTTCATACTTAAGTTAATTTACTCAGTTGCCCTAGATGATTTTTTGTATTTTGAAACTGATTCATGAATTTATTACTCCCAGTAGTTTAACGGTGTGTCTTAGAAATTGAACAAATAAAAGAAGCCCACAAATGAAGGAGTGAATTCAATATCATCTATCAATTGTGATTTACATTAATAGGTCATAAAGAGGTGTAAATTTGGAGAGATGTGACGAGGGAGAGATAGAGTCTTGTCCCATTTTCAAAGTGATTCTATAATCTTTTATATAAACAACACAGTAAGAGAAAATACAAAAAATTTGGCCCATTAACTTAAAATCAACTCAAAACGCCTTAGAACCTAGATCGACCTTAAGTCACTAATCATATCTTGAAAAATGCTTTATATGGACTAACACATAATTAGAAAATAACCAAGACTACCAAAAAGGTCAAAATCTAAGTTTGGTTATGTTTCATCTAGGTTTGGACTGTTGAACAAAACAAGAAAGCAAAATCTAATCCAAGCGTCTAGATCCTTGTATCAGGCCCCTACATTGGTCACTGATAAAGATACAGTCCATAAATTGCGATGTAATTATCTAATAGTGTTTGTCATAAATTGCGATGTAATTATCTAATAGTGTTTGTCATAAAGATACCTCTTTACTACCAATGGTCAGTAACATTTTGTCTTGCAATCCAAGTGCCTAAATCTTGATCCAAATGCCTAGATTCACGGATAATAACAAAATAACGGCTATTACACTAACAATATGCCGTTAATTCTTCTTAAAAAAAAAAAAAAAAAAAGATGCCATTGATTGCACATGTTAATGTATCAACAGCAAAAAAAGTGCACATGTTAATTAAATATTATATATAATTAAAGAAATATTTATTAATATAATCAAATTGACAAATAAAATATATAATAAAAATAAAAGATAGGATTAACTTAATTTACAGTGTAATGCACAGCTGGTACTTACTTCCTGATGATTGACTGTAATGCTCTGGTTCTCGATGACCTCAATGAGATTGACTGATTGATCATGGCCTCTGCTTGTTTCACCAGCGTTTGTTCTTTCAAACTTTGTCGAAGGAGATTGCTCCATGGAAATGACATGATCCATTCCAACAATGGCAGGGTGTTCGTGTTCACAGAGACAAGATGACTACTGTTGTGATCACATTATTGTTCACATACACTCAACTTTATACTAAGCAAACATAGAAACTTGAGCTTCAAAGAATATTTAGATTCTTAATTCAACTTTATTCATATATCAAGATTGGAATCAAATCTTAATTCATATATCAAGATTGGAATCAAATGTTCACACTTTTTGTAAAGTCAAAATTGTTTTAGGAACTAGTTGGGTTGCTTTGGTTGCCTCAACACGTCTCGTATCTTCTCATTAGTGGTGGAGTCAAGATTTCAACTCAAGGGGGGAGAAGGTTAAACGACATGATTGAAAGAAAATTAATCCGAAAATATTAATTGACATTAATAAAAATAATAAATAATTATATAATAATGTAATCATCATACGGATACCCTGGCTGGCCTTTTTTGCTTTCTCAATAAATTCATTATTATCTACTAAAAAAATGTAATATACATGTAAATCATACATTCTTTTTCATACCTAAGTTAATTACATAGTCGCCCTAGATGATTTTTTGTATTTTGAAACCGATTCATGAACTTTTCATTCCCAATAGTTTTTAAGATTGACAAAATCGACATTGATACGAATCCGGACTTATTATTATGCTCAAATTTGTCCATAATCTCAATTAACAAAAAGTTTGTATATTTCATATTATTCGAAGAAAGAAACAAAAATAATCAATGGGCTAATTAAGTCTGCTTTTGCTCCTCACCATTTGTCATGTCTCAATGTGCATAGCTCTTAGACTCATGTTCAAGATGGAGAGTCGAGCCCATTATTCATGTCAACACATATGGTGATTAAGGTTAACAATGTGTCTTAGAAATTGCACAAATAAAAGAAGCCAACAATTGAAGGAGTAAATTCAAAATCAACTATCAATTTTGATCTACATTAATAGGTCATAAAGAGGTGTAACTTTGGAGAAATGTGATGAGGGAGAGAGAGAGTCTTGCCAGTGCTACCAAGCACAAAGAAAAATTATGTTGGCATCTAGTAACTATATGGCCTCTTTTAGTAGGTAAACAATTAAGTTAATGCCTCCCATTTGCTATGCCTTAAAATTTGTGGGATTGTGTAAGTTGGCATTAATGGTGATGGGTACACCTTTACGGTGAGTTGCATTTATTTTGCCAAAAATTGCGTTT
>BKZX01028652.1:0-19516 GCA_014362285.1 Fagus crenata
AGTGATAAGAATGTGTGTTTTGTGGGCATTGGAGTTAAGGATAAGGTAAAGAAGATACTACAATGGCCCCAGATGTTTGGTTGTAAGACAGGAGTGGAACTGGGTCATTTGGCTGCTAGGGTTCTTAAGAAGCCGAACCTTGATGGGTGTGGTTTAGTTGAGTTAGCAAGTGAAGTTGGGGTGTACTATGAGCTAGAGGAACCAAAAAGTGTTACTTTCTCAGACTGGGGTGCTAGGGTTTTTTCACATGAACAGGTCAAGTATGCCATGCATGATGCCTATGCTTCCTATCTTATTGCAAACAATCTCTTGAATTTGCTCTAGGGTTATATTTCTTGTAAAGATGGTGTTTAAAAGTTTTGTGTGGGACTTTATTTTATGGGCATTATATGTTTTTGTTTTTAAATTTGTGATCTGAGTGATCTATGAGGTTATAATTAGTCCTTGCATGGGACTGGAGGTGATTCTTAGGTTCAAATATTTTTTAGAGAAATGAAAATTGAAAGAAGAATAAGTGATGCTATTATTTTATTTATTTTTTTTTTTTTTTGTGCTTTTCACTTTATATAGAACATCTATGTTCTAGTTGCTCCATGCATAATATCTAATAATTCGGTATTAGTCAGACTTGTTCACATCATGTGTTGGAAATATTTTAAGAATTAACAAACTTTACTCAAAGAAAACAAACATAAATTTGAAAATAATCAACCCAAGAAATAGATTGAACAAAAACTTAAAATTAGTTTAGGAACAAACTCACCAAGCTATAGAATCACTCAATAGCGTTGTTCTTAAAGGTTGATTTGTGCCACTCAGAGTGATTAACTCGGTGCAAACGGTTTCCTTGACACTTAACCCCCCAGGATTAGACTATAGCAATAATCTTTAAGTTGAATGCACTTCCAAGCATGAAAATTCAAGAATAACCACCTCTTGAATATTTCTTGCCAACACCAAAAATGAGTGAGAAGATTTCTTTAAGAAACTAAAGAAAACCAAAAGAAAAAGCTTGATATTTCTGACCAAGAAAGATAAATGAGAGCACAAAGAAGTAGTGTATTTTCTGCTCTAAAAAGGTTCGGCTGGTGCTATTTTAAAGGCAGCAAGACTAAGCTTCCTTTGGAAGCTTAGCAATGGTTCAACGGGTGCAAAAACAGAGCAATTAATTTTTATGGCTGATGGAATTACATAAGGACCATGGCATGACTTTCTTTTCATTTTTTTTTTCTTCCCAATGCTGACACAAGTTAGCAACTTTCTTTCTCTCTTTTTTCTTTTCCAAGACCACTCACATGGGCAAGAAAAAGCATGGTTCAATGGGTAAGATCAAGTCCCTTTCTGACCTCACTGACCTCATAAGGTCCATTGAGGATAACCTCATTGCCAATAAGCCGCCTCAATCAGACATGTCGACTTTTCCCATTATAAATTTGCTCTTAGCATGTGCTATGGCAACCTGACAATCACAACAAATGCAAACAGATGCAATAGTGTTAGTAAATAGAGTCAAATCAACCAATAAACTCCTTAGCCACTTGGCTTCGGATCCAACCTTCTCTAAGGCCACTAACTCTGATTCTATAATGGATCTCACAATGCAAGTCAGCTTGAATAATTTCCAAGAGACAACCCTTCCAACTAGTGTGAATATATATCCGCTAGTGGACTTTACCTCATCTGTATCAGAGATTCAATTAGCATCATAATATCCTTACAATATAACAGGATAACCCCAATATGACAAACCAAAATAAAAAATTCCCTTTAAATATCTCAATAATCTAGATTTTGCATTCCAATGCTCAACACTAGGATTAAGAGTATATCTACTCAACCTACCAACATCATATGCAGTATTAGGGAATATATAGTTTGTCAAAACATTATGCTACCAAGGATTTGTGCATATTTACTTGTGAAACACTGTCACCATGATTTTTAATTAAGTGCACCTTTGAGTCATACAGTGTAGACATAAGTGACACTAAAATACTCAAACCTAGTAGGCAAGGAAACACTTAGTATCATGCAAAACATCATAGCACTACCAAAATAAGCAAGTCATCCACGTATAAACAAATAATGGCACCTACATTATTTTCAAACTTGCTATATTTGCATTTATCCACACCATTTATCACATACCCATGTGATAAATTTACACAATAAAATTTCCATGTCATTGTTTAGGTGCTTGTTTCAAGCCATACAAGGATTTAACCAATTTACGAACTTATATTTTTTACCAGGGACCACACATCCCTCAGGTTACTCCATATAAATCTCTTCTTCTAAATCACCATTTAGAAAAATAGTTTTTACATGCATTTGATGTACAAAAATTTGTAAATAGATGCAATGACAATCAACACTCTATTTGATGCAATTCTAGTAACTAAAGAATAAGTATAAAATAATCTACATTATTCTTTTGCTTATAGCCCTTGGCTACTAAACGTATTTTTATACTTATCCAGTATACCATCTGGTTAAGTTTCCTTTTAAACAACCATTTGCAACCAATTAGTTTAGATTTAGGAGGAAGCTCAGCTCAATTACCAACTCTCATTATCCCATATATAATTAGACATAAAAGAATATAATTCATAGCTTCCAAAAAAATGGTGCATCAACATATTTAATTGCATCAGAATGACTTACAAATTCATCTTCAACAATATAGGCAAGAAAGTCATTACCAATACTATTTTCCTTCCTAGCTGCTTGCTTCTTCTCAATTCTTGTACATTATCAACAAGCTCATTAATAGTATCAATAAGTTCATGCTATACATTTTTCTTATTTTTCAAAGGAAACACATTCTCAAAAAAATTATAGAATTTTCAAATTCAAGTATAATATAAGATTCTAGTACATCACTCTTGATGACAAGAAATCTATAAAATGAATGATGCAAGCATAGCCAAATATACATATAATCACAGGTTTGAGAACCAAGTTTTATCTTTTAAAGCCAACATAAATAATCTTAGCTAAACACCCCCACACTTTGAGGTATTCCAGGTTAGGCTTATGGCCTTTCCAAAGCTCATAAGGAGTTTTAGCAATTTCTAAAAAATAATTAAATATTCAGGTTAATAAATATTACCCTTTAGAAAAAGTATAATTCCACAATAATTTTCCAAAATGTGTTTTGACCAAAATACAATGCTCAAGACAGTACTGATTTTTTTTTTTTTCTTCTAAAAATCCCATTAACAAGCTATATATATATATATATATATATATTTTTTTTCTAAAAATCCCACTAATTAACAAGCTACTTACAAAATGACAATAGTAAATGTCAATCAGCTCATTTAACAAATAATTCAAGAATCTATTTGAAGTGTTTGGGTACAAAGGGGATCACAAGAACCAATGTCCAAAGGAAAATCCTTTTCACATTTCCAATTATGAAATGGAATTACCATACCCTTTTTCTACATTCTAATCACAAAAAAGACAATGCCATGTGGGTTATTCAATTCCACAACTCGTCATTGAATTCTCTCCGTGACTGGAGCCTTGGTGTCATAGCATTAACCAATTAAGCATTCAAAGTTCAAAACTTTAGCTTAAGGCCTTTACAAAACAAGCTATAAGATACAATTTAGCCACAAATAACAGCAGAATAGAGAATATATTAGTAAGCTCCAAAACATGTTGAATCTTTATTTCCATAATAGTTCAACCTTTGCAGTTCAAAAAGAAAAATTACTTTGAGTGAAGTAAGGGTTTGTTCATCCATTCTAAAACACGAAATTCAACCTTTAAGATTGTTGGAAATATTTTAAGAATGAACAAACTTTACTCAAAGAAAACAAACATAAATCTGAAAATAATCAACCCAAGAAATAGATTGAACAAAAACTTAAAATTAGTTTAGGAACAAACTCACTAAGCTATAGAATCACACAATAGCATTGTCCTTAAAGGTTGATTTGTGCCACCCGGAGTGATTAACTCAGTGCAAACGGTTTCCTTGACACTTAACCCCCCAGGATTAGACTATAGCAATAATCTTCAAGTTGGATGCACTTCCAAGCATGAAAATTCAAGAATAACCACCTCTAAAATATTTCTTGCCAACACCAAAAATGAGTGAGAAGATTTCTTTAAGAAACTGAAGAAAACCAAAAGAAAAAGCTTGATATTTCTGACCAAGAAAGATGAATAAGAGCACAAAGAAGTAGTGTATTTTCTGCTCTAAAAAGGTTCGGCTAGTGCTATTTTAAAGGCAGCAAGACTAAGCTTCCAAAGGAAGCTTAGCAATGGTTCAACGGGTGCAAAAACAAAGCAATTAATTTTTATGGCTGATGGAATTACATAAGGACCATGGCATGACTTTCTTTTCATTTTTTTTTCTTCCCAATGCTGACACAAGTCAGCAACTTTCTTTCTCTCTTTTTTCTTTTCCAAGACCACTCACATGGGTAAGAAAAAGCATGGGCATAAAAGGAAAAAATAAATAAATAAATAACTTTAATTGTGTGTTTGTAACACACTTATACAACATCATGAAAATATTGCATGATGTGATACAAATTTAAATATTGCATGGATTTCACAAAGGTTTTTGTTCTTGATTTGGTATGGATTTCACCGACATTTAATAACCTTGTTAGAGAAGAATTCTAAATACAAATCATCTATCTCACTTTTAGTGTTACACTTTATGCTCCACATCATTTGATAAAAAAGTACATATATCAAGATCTTAGAACTTATTGCCAAAATTGATAAAAATCAAACATGATTCGCAAAGGTTTTATATGTTTATTGTTTATTTATTTCAAAATGTTACAAGGGCTAAGCAGTCAAGTGAATCTAGCATGAACCAATCCAACTTACACTTATCAACAATGTAGTCAATTCCATTTCGGTGTCTATTTCGGTTTGTCCATTGGAACAAAATATTTTAGTACCGATCAATTTCGGTGTTCCATTTCGGAATTACCGCTATTATATATATGATGGTTTTTGTGAAAGTGGTGATATTGGCCTCTCAAAATCAGAATGTGTACATGCCGGGAAGAAGAGAGAGAAAGAAAGAGGGAGGGGAGATGATTTTGATTCTTAAACCCACTTCAAAACCCAACAATCCCAGAAGGTGTATTTTACAAAAGTCTTAAGAAAAAGAGAGATGATACCATTTTGATTCTCAATTTTGTATTTTTTTTTTTTATGTTTGATTGTGTTTTTTTAAACGGTAAGTGGAGGTGGGTAACGGTAGTAAACGGAAAGGACCACAGGTGGATAGAGTGTCAATTTTTGAACCACGGGTAAGTAATTTGTAAATGAGCCAAACCATAAGTGGGTAAAATATATTTTCCCTTTAGATTAGAAAGTCTATATCATTGCTTTCAAAACCATTGGGATGTTGTTGCAGTTTATCCTATTTTATGAGCAATACAGCAATAATAAACAGCACAATTAATCGAAGCAACATTTGATACATCGTCTACGTTCTGACTAGACTAGACGTAAGTTGGTTATGAAATAAATTACTAGCCCCATATTTAGAGACAAGTCTGAAAGTGAAAATCTTCTCCCTCTAAAATGTAAGCTGTAATTTAAGGATTTGTAAAATATTTTTTCAAAGTCCATTATAAAAATATTTATATATTTCAATCAATGTAATGCTCTTTGTACAGATGGAACAATTAGACAAATTTTCATTTCCTAATCTTTTCTTGCACAGTACACAACCAAGTTTCAAGAGATTTGAGAAAATCAAGAGCTTTGATCATGTTGAATACTATTGCTAATGAAATGAAAAATAGGTATTTGTGTATACAGTTTACAACAGAATACTTCACATTTTCAATGCAATTGAATCTCCTCTTTACAAACTTCTCAAATGTCAAAAGGATTATCAAAATTACAAATCAAACTTCAGGGCATATATCCTTCATGAACCAACATTCACAATGTTGACTGGAGCTTCATCTATAAGCATTTTTACGTCTTTGGATTGAGTGTAAGGCCTTGTAAATGTAAACAAGGAAAAAGCTTCAGGGAGGAGAGAGAAAGGGAGCTTTGTTGTTCTGCCATATAGAGCTTTGCCATTCTGCCTATGGAGCTTTCTCAATCCGCTATCTTGCACCAAAAAACATTGCTTCTCAATTAATAGAAAGAATTGCATGAATGCAGCAGCTGGCAGGAAGAAAGAAAAAGAAGAAGAAAGCACGCTTAAAAGAGCAAAAGATTTTTCTTTAACCATGAGACATACATAAAGGTATATGGGGTTTTCTCTAGAGAGTTTGTTAAGTGTTAATTCCTAAAGAGAATATTATTGCATTTAGTGAAGACTTCAAATTAAGCATAAACTTAAGAAGAACTATTATAATTGATTTTATAATAGTAGAATTATTCGGAATTTGTCCCGTGATTTTCCCTTCAAATAGAAAGGGTTTTCTACGTAAATCTTTGTGTCTTGTGCTTATTCTATATTTTCGCATCCCACTGGTTCCAGGAATAAGGTTTTATTCCCAAAAGGAGTTTCTTCTGTAGGTCTTTCTCAAAAGTGCATACATGTGTGAAAATTTGCTAAAGCTCAAAATATACTTCCCCACATACTATAATTTGTTGTCTGGTTGAAACAAGGCCAACAAAAATAAATATTTAGCATGAGGTTTTTATAGTTGGACAAAATCGTAAAATAAAAAATAAAAAATCTCCTAGCAAAAGATTAAGATCAGAGTTTGGTTACAAATCAGTTTGTAGCCAGCTTATTACAACTCATTACGTGTTAACTAATAAGATCATCCATGTGTACTTTAGTCACATGACCTATTTAATGAGTCATGTGACTTCTTTAAATAATACATGTAGATGGTCTTATAAGTAGTCACATAGTGGGTTGTAGCAAACGGGCTACAAACTGATTTGTAGCCAAACCTTATCCAAAGATTAATGAATTTACTTTACACTAAAAGAGAACATAAGAAACAAAAAATTTTAGCAATGATTTCTTGACATATTAATTTATAACTATGTATTGGTGGAAGAGTAAAACTTAGGTACAGTTTTTTAGATCAAGTACATTAGGTTCTTAGTTGAAATCAAATACATTGAATTTAAATATTCTTGAAAAAGATAATATTATTTGTATTTTATTGATTAATGCAACCATGTGTTTGATGCAGAAGAAGAAGTTACCCGTGACTGGATCAGACTTGTTAAGCTAAATCGAGCCGAGGATGAACTTTGTCCACACTCACCAAGAGTTCCTGGTTTCATCCAAATGCCCAAAAGAAAACCATATGAGTTATTTGAGATTAGTCTTATTCAGAGCCTAAATCAAGAAAATGCACAGTTTTTTCTTATGTTATATAGATTTTCTGCATCACTTGTAAAAGCATAATAAAATGAGATGTAGGATGGTATTAAGTTTCAACACAGGAAAATCCTACTAAAAAAAATAAAACACAAATATTAAAGAACAATGTCATATGCAAATAATAAAAATCTACTAGTAAAAGCAAATGTTAGGATGTTTGGGATCAGCTATGGATCCTCAACAAATGAACAAACTAATCAAGATCGGTCACATGTATTTTTTCTTACCATTCTATCTTATCCAGAATCATACATTTGCATATCGATTGTACTGAGTATGTGGTTTTAATAAATTTTAATTATCATGTCACCCTTAAAGTGGTCTGAGTAAAAATCAACATTTTTTTATTGAAACAACACTAATCAATCAAAAACCAGACATAATAAAATAAAAAATAAAAGAAATATTAAAGAACAAGGCCATATGCAAATAATAAAAATCTACTAGTAAAATTTCAGTGTAACATTCATTCTGGTACTTTTTATGTTTTCAAATAGATAATTAGCCGCACATTCACACATCCCTGTAATGTTTCAAATAGTGGGCAAACCGGATTGAACCATTTGTGTCGATATCTTTGTGATTTTGGCCAAAATCTGACTCTACCAAAATTGCGATTAATTTCTTTTTTAGGGAATTTTTTAAAGATAAGAAGGATATTTAATTGATATTTTGTTCTAACAAAAGAAGAAGATGAAGCAGAAGAAGAAGTAGAAGAATTTACCTATGACACTTTATCAAACTGTTCTTCTGCATGCTCTCCTCGTCTTCTTGCGCATGCACGTCTTCTTCTTCATCCTCCGTCTACATGCCCTAAAGAAATCCATATGATTTATTTGAGATTAGTACATACTCGAAATCAAGAAAATGAGCAAGACCCATATAAATATTAAACCGTAAAAATGAATTAGAAAGTGGTAGGAATATTATTGGGTTTGTCTTCTATATATGCAAATGAGTGAGATTTGGTTGCATGTTCATTTAATTACTCTTACTAAAATTCCAACCATTTTATTTTTTATTATTTATGGATATTTATTGACCAATCAAGCAATTTTAAATATATCACAAGATAAACAAATCTACGCAGCCACAATATAAATCTTTTAATTCAAATTACTGACAATTTGATAAATTCATCTAACCTATGTTGTTAGTAATTTTTTCCAATAGGAATTTCTGGCAGATAATGAGAATATTTAATTGATATTTTGTGCAAAATAAAAAGAAGAAGCCCAATGATAAGAAGAAGAAGAATTACCTCTCATTCATAAAATTCTTGACTGTCTATTTGCATATAATTTCCATCAATCTTAATGTTTGGGATGTGGGAAATTTTGGGCCAGTCCTCTCCTGTCCCTCTTCGGTAACGTTCTTTGAGAATTGGATTGCGAGTTATCTCTAAATTCTTTAATGGAGTTGTACGAAGGAAGTACGGCAGTGACTTTAACTTCGGGCAGTTCCATATGTACAACTCTTGAAGACGTGGCATAATAGTAACAGTAGAGTCTTCCTCTTCTTCTCTCATTCCTCCAATCCCAACCCATTCTTCCCACTCTTTCAAACCCTCAAAGCAGAGATATTTCAAATTTGGGAATATTTTTATTTTGTCGTATCTCTTGTTTTCGAAGTCTATTCCTAGAAATTCAACACCCACCTTTTTCAAACTATTCCATGCACTTACCTTTAACCATTCTAGGAGTGGTAGCATCCCCAGGGGTGGAAAATTCTCTAACTTCTTCAAGTATATGAGGTCAAGCGTTTTCAATTTGGTCAAGGACATCATCCAATTAAGAGACATTGTGGTGCCCCGGTACTTCTCAATGCGTAAATATTCCAAGTTTGGAGGTGACTCTATGGCATTCAGAACTAATGCATCATTCTCCATTCTCTCTTCATATTCTCCGTCAAAACATAGATACAAATAAAGAAGTTGTATCTTCTTCTTGAGCTGTGCATTCTCGGCCTCACATACATCTACCACATTTCCCAACCCTCTTATCATAAGAGTCCCTTGAAGTTGGTTCAAATTTTTTAATTCTCCAAGATTACATCCTTTGCTATCATCCTTACCACTTATAGAGAAAGGAAAACTTAATGTTCTAAGAGAAGTCAATCTCCCGATCCCTCTTGGTAACTCAAATCGATTGTCAGAATAATTAGAATCCAAAATCAAATGTCTCAAGTTAATTAGTTTATTCATCCCCTGTGCGAATTTCATGAACCAAAGATTGAAAAGAAATCTTCAAAATTTGTAAATTGCATAGATTACAGATGGTTTCGGGCAATTCCTTTACATCGTAATTACATAAACTGAGATACCTAAAATGTATGAAATTTTCAAATGCATCCGGAAGCTGCGTTGTCGTACCATCTAAAAAATTCAAAGTTAAGGTCTGTAGACATCTAAAATGTTAGAATAAATTGGATAAGTTATAATAACTTCGATATTCAAAACTGAGATTGAGGATGCGTAGATTTTTTGCACTATAAATGAACTCCCGAAATTGGGCTCCTTCTGGAATTTCTAAATACAAATGGCGAGCATTTCTATAATCTGATCCCAACTCTATGTCACTATTGATTGTGAAGCATTCATTTTTTGCCATTAACTGCACAAAATCATGCACTACATCATGCATTTTGCACTTTATTATCTTGTCATCATCCTTACATTTCTCAAAATCTTGGAAGAAAGAGCGAATGGCTAAATTTTCAAAGTATTCTCTTCCTATGATCTCCATATTTTCGTTTGAGTCAATATATCCTTGTGCCATCCACATAAAGACCAACTCATCAATAGAAAATACATAATCTTTCGGAAAGACAACACAATATGAGAAACATTGTTTCAATGGTGAGGACAAATCATAATAACTCAATAACAACGATGAAAAAAGACCTTTTTCGACGTCTTCTAATTCCCACAAATTGCTATACAAAACATTCTTCCATTGTTCTCTACTTCTTTTGAAGCGCATAAGACTCCCTAGAGTCTTTGCAGCAAGCGGCAAGCCTTTGCACTTCTTTGTTATTTGCATGCCAAGGTCTTCTAGTTGCTTACATTGCTCAAGATCCTTATCAAAAAACGCTATTTTACTAAACACCAACCAGCAGTCTTTGTCAGACAACACCTCCAAATTGATCATGCATGCACTAGTACTACCCATCATCTCCGCAACCCTACTTTTACGTGTGGTGACTAGAATTCTACTACCTTGGGCACCATATCTGAGTGCAAATCTGAATGGCTCCCACAATGTGGAGTCTTCAGTCCAGACATCATCGAAGACAAGAAAGCACTCTTTTCCATCAATCGATTCACAAATTTTTTCCAATAGACTTTGCAATTCAATAACGTAGGGGTGACCACTTCCTAAAGCTTCAAGGATTGCTTTGGCAACCCTACACTGATCAAAAGGTTCGGAAACACAAACCCATATTCTCTTCTCAAAATGGGTCTTCACCTTAGGATCATTGTAGGCTAGTTGGGCAAGGGTGGTTTTTCCAATACCGCCCATGCACACTAAGGAGACCACATTGAGGTTTCTTTCTTCTTCACTACCCTTATTCCCCAATAAGATGCTCAGTAGATCATTCCTAAACTTATCACGACCACATATTTTAGAAACATCAACAAAGGAAGTAGTTTTTGGTCGCTCAACTACTTCAGAGGCATTACCCCTAGTAGTCAACTCAAACCCATACATTCCCCTCTCTCTTACGATCTCATCAAATTTCCCACTCAGTTCTTTTATCTTATGAGCAATGTCATGACGCAGAACAATTTTATCAACTTGACGGAAACAACATGAAGGAGAAGGGATGAAAGAGCATACCTTCTTCTTCACAACATGAGTGTTTTCAGTATTTTCTTCTTCATCTTTCTCAATTTGTAATTTGATCATTGCAGTGTTCCACTCATCCAGCACGTCATCCATCTCATAGGATACGTCCTCGAGCTTTTTTAGCCAAAGCTTTACAGCTTCATCCGTAGCTTGTCTTTTCTCAGCATCTTTCAACACTGCCTTCACGGTTCGTAGATTCCCTTCCAGCTTTCGTACTTCTTCATCAACGCCAACCACCAACCTTATCTCTTGTTCCACCTCCCGAGCAGTGATTGAAGAAAACTGCTCCAAGAGAACAGAAATAAGAGCATCAGCCATAATTGGAGATTGAAACCGAAAGTAGTGGAAATGGTAATTGATAGACAAGACAAGTAGTATGTAGAAACTGAAATAGCTAGCAGGTGCCTCTACTACTTCTCTTCATCTCTCTTTATAATGCATTGGCAAAGTCACGCATCCGATAGGGAACAGATTGCTTTCACTGTTATGAATGGTTGTGATGAGCTTTATCACTACCTTATCATTACAACTACATGGCTGGTTCCTATTCCACTATACTTCATTGGTTTATATTTTATTTTGTATTTATAGTTCTTTTTCTTTTTCTTTGTCCTCCATGAATGGGATGGGACACTGAAGAAAAAGACATTTGAACCCAATCTGAGGCTTACTAGCTAGTGGAAAACCATTAAGCTCTTGTCGGTAAGAGATCTTTTTTATTTTTCTTATTTTAGGCTCTTACAAATTTCCATTATTAATAGGAAATCGACTCTTTTTTCACCCTAGATCTATATATAAATTAGGGTTGTCAAATGGGTGGGTTTGGGTGGGTATTAAATGAGTTGGGCCTTTAAAACCCAATAACCTATTTAAGCTCATTTTATAAAGTAAATATTGTCCAAACCCAACCCAACCCAATTATCTAAGCTAAACCCCAACCCACCCATTTATCCATTTATTTTATACATATATATAATTAAAATGTCCTAAAACTTCTAAAATGACCAAAATACTCCTAAAGCCTTAAAATTTACCAAAATATCCTTAAAGCCTATACTTCTCTTTTTTGTTTGGTTTGGGCTTTTTTGTTGATACCCAATAAGCAACCCAATTAAACTCAACTTAATTGGGTCTAATTGGGCTAGCACCTATTTGCAGTGGGTTTGGTTGGGCAATTAGTGAG
Organism: Fagus crenata; assembly: GCA_014362285.1. Lineage (NCBI taxonomy): Eukaryota > Viridiplantae > Streptophyta > Magnoliopsida > Fagales > Fagaceae > Fagus > Fagus crenata. The sequence continues at coordinate 12,380 of BKZX01028652.1, forward strand.
TAGGTTTGGGTAGACTAATTGGTTTGAGTTTTTTTTGCCACCCCTAATATAAATGAGTAATAGAGATTGAATTTAAATCTATTATATCCTCATTTGAGAAAACCATCACCTCTTGGTAAAGTTGATGGAGATCATTAGCATAAATCCACCTATAGAATAACACATAAGGATGCAAATTGTAAAATCAAAGATCTAATTAGTTACTTGTAACTTATAAGTTATAACATAGAAGGCAAACCATAATTATCATAACTATAATCAAATTGTTAAATTGTTTAGTGGGATGAATTTTCAGTTATATATAACGATATTTGTGGTTGCTACAATTTAAGTGAAAAATAAAATGATTAAACCAAGCTGCTTCATGACAGGAGAAATTAACTAGCTAGAATCTAAGCCATACTTGGAGATCGAATTTTTATTGATAACACAAGAGACTAATTAAAAGAGTAGATTGTAGTTAATTTCCATCCAGCTTCACAAGAATAAATATTATGTGACTCATATACACATGGAAAACTCTAGAGGGCAAAAGTCATGTCTTATCCTCTCTAGCAAACAATCCAGCTTCACAAGGATATATAGTATTATGTGGCTCATATACACATGGAAACGTGAAGAGTGAAAAAGTTCTATCTATGAACAAGGCCGGCCCCAAGCTTTGGGTTGTCGAAACCTATCCCAATTTTTCGTTGCCCACTTACTATTAAATATTAAAAAAACAACATAAAAGTCCAATGTTTTTTTTTTTAATGCAAAATCAATGTTATATTATGCTTTTATTTTGAATTATATAAAAATAAAATAAAGCAAAATGTAACCCTAATTATGGTGCTTTATAATTAGCACGATTCGACTCAAAGAAAACCATTTCTCATTGCAATGTGATTTCTAGATTGGGATTAAGGATTAGATATTTATCTTTGCACTTTTGGTAGCCAGTAACCTTTTGCTTTGTTGAGACCCGATTATGTTTTTGTGACTTTGTGTTGCCGGATTAGTAAAAAATTGTTTGGGGTTTTATTTGTAATTTTGTTTGGGATTGATACGTTCACAATTTTTAGAGAAATAAAGAAATAGAATTTATTGCTGAACAACAAAATTAAAAGAAAGTGATTGATTTAATTAAGGAAATCTTAACCTCTAAATATAAGTTTTTTGAGGAAACCCAATCTCCCAAAAATCTTAAATACTACAAATATTTTTCAAATGATTTTATTCCCGAGAACTAAAGGGAAATTTATACAACTCTATCTAACGTTCAAAAATAATAAAATAGAACTCTACTATGCTAAAAACAATGGACAATTACTTTCCCTTGTGAGATATATTACCTAAAAATCCTACCCATTAACCGAATACACAGATAACCAAACTACTAAAATAAAGTGGACCACTAGGACTACTACTCCTAAAGACTATAACTCATTAACCAAATACTAACATAAAAGACATTGTACAATTCTAAACAGTAACAAAATAATGTTAACATAGGAAACAAACTCAATAACCCCACTTCCTACTCTTACATGCCACCTGCCACATATGAAGTATGAACTTCGTTTCATGCACGTAACAGTTTAATAGTATGTTATCTATTAGTCCATATCTAGATTTGTTGGGTTGGTATATGAATAATTTTTTTTAAAGTATACTAATAGAAAATTTTCTTTTTATGTATATTAATAATATATATATTTTTTTAATGTATACTATTAAATTTTTAATTTTGTAATGTATACTATTAATTTTTTTTTAATTTTTTTTCATTGTTGCCCCTAAGGGGAGGTTGCCCAAGCCCAAGGGCTTGTGGGGCTTACCCCCAACCGACCCAAGCCCCATCCATAGCTTACAAGCTTCACTTCTCCACTCCAAATCTATTAAGGACAGGTCAAAATATAGATTGGCACAACAAAATATGAGATGCACAATTTGAAACAGTGAATGAACAAATTATGTACATTTTTTTTTGTAAAAGTTGTACTATATAAAAGTACAATGGAATCAATATATATAATTAAATTCACGAACAGCCTTATATCTTTCGAGGCTAGTACACTCCATATGTGACTGTGATTGGTAGCACAATATGGAGGGTCTAGAGCTCCTTGATGGATAATTTCAATTGTCTAACACGACCTGCAACCAAAAATCCAAAAGTAAAGAGTAAGAAAGACAGCTTATAATATTGATTGACATAAAGAATAAGAATTTAATCCCGATAAACTAACCTGATTGAAGGCTAATCAGGTTATATTCATGCATTACCCGAAGAGTCATCAACCTAAACATATTGCTCCACTTTGGTAAATCACTAATCCGATAGATCAATATCATCGAACACACACTCTCATGAGGCTACATCAATGAAAATTTATTAATGAAAAGAAAGATCCGAAGAGGGTCTATTTATAATGGAAATTGCTTAGGAATCATTGCTCTTGACATCTATAAATGTATATACCACAACAGCATGCCTTCGTGCAAATGTTGGCATGCAATAAAGCATGGATAATCACAAATTTGATTTCTTAACATAAATGCAAGGCACATAGATATTATTTCCATGTAAAATATACTGCTTAACATAAATGAAAGGTTTCCAATTATGTTACCAAGTATAGTTCCAAATCCTTATCATATATTGGATTTCTAACCAAAATAAATTCTATGCATTTAATTTCTAATCCTGCAATTACTATATGCATTGGTAATTTGTATTGTTTTCTTGTTATAAATTATTTGCAATAAAATGAACCACGGGGATTAAATTCCTACGAGAAAACGATATATTAGCTCTATAGATTTCTTGTCATAAAAAACTTCATCCATCATGAAATTAAATTCTTGCCAGAAAAGATACATAAACTCTATAGATTTTTTTGTGGGATGGCGCTCAAGTCTCAACCTCAATGGTCTATTGCAATTTTCTTAATCCCCATAAATTAGAAAAGAGGAAAAGAACAAAATTTGTCAAAGAGTTTATCTTATTACTTATGCTCAATTAAAAATATATATATATATATATATATATATATATGGTTGTTCCCTAGACATGAGAATATGAAAGCTTTTTATCTTTTTCAATTTTTTATTACTGCCATTGACATGAGAGAAAAGTGCTTTTTAGAGAATAGGGATGAAATGTGAAAACCAGGCTCGGCCCAAGTTAGCCTAATAAAAGGGTTTCTGTTTCACATTTGCTCATTCTCAAATCCAGCCCAAGATTGACTTTTGAGACATCTTCCAAAACCATTGAAAAATGAGCTAGGTTGGATATCACAACAATCTAGTTAAGCAAAGATAAAGAATAAACAAAATACAAGGAATGTTTTTTTTTTTTTTTTCCTTACATCATGTGGGAGAGTTAAACTCGGGGCTCTACCTATAGAGAGAGTGAACAATATCACTTATCAAGACTCTCTCCTTTTTTCTTTTTCTTTTTTTTTTAAATTGGATGAGAATTCGAATTCTAGATATCTTTTTTGGAGAACACCAAAAAATGTCAACCAGTTGAGTTACAAGACTGTTAACATAAGTTAAGACTCTCAGCAACACATGGGATTGATTCCAAAACTCAAGCTTACCTAACAGTACGACTAAGATTTTATTTTTTATACCTAATAGGATACATGGTATCACGCTGTTTACAAACATTTAATCCCCTGTATTAGAGAAGAATTCTTTCGACAAAAAAGTATGTACATAGATTATGATCTTATTGGCAAAATTAATAAAAATAAAACATAATTATTAAAGTCTTTATTTATTTTCTTTTCTTTTCTTTTCTTTCTCAAATGGTTTCAAGGGCTAAGCAAGTAAGCAGTCGAGTGAATCTAGCATGAACCATGCAACCCGACTTGCAGTTATCAATGATTTGCTTAAACTTTGGTTTTGTTCATATTTATTAGTTCGGGCTCCTTAGTCTTTAAGGCTTGGACAGTTGAACCAATATTTATTTTTGGATTTGTGCACATCCTAGCTAGACAAACCAAAATACTGTTCAGAATAAAGATCTCTCACCATCTTGTAAGTCAATGCTAGTAGTGGCCGCACCCCTTGTAGTTGAGGGAGTTCAATTGAACACCCTGCAGAACAAAAACACAAAAAAACCTCCCCCATTTTTTTTATGAGTCAATTGAGGACCCTCAAACTTTTTTGAACACTCTATCAAATTAGTCCACTCTAGTCCCAACCCACTACAATCCAATTTAAACCAATTCACAATTGCTACCACATGAAAAACCCTAACATATATAATGTAGGGTAAACTACACTATTGGTCCCTAATGTTTACCCAAGTTGCGCGTTTGGTCCCGAACGTTTAAAATGGGCAAAAATGGTCCCTAACGTTTCAAAACGATGCACCGTTGGTCCTTCCGTTAGTCTCCGTTAACTTGGTGTATACGTGGCTAACGGAATTATGATGTGGACAATTTTTAATTGACATGTACTTTTTTTTTTAATGACAACTAGGATATGACATGGCATACCCATTTAAAAATAACCTAACCCAAAAAAAATTAACCCAATCCAAATAAAAAAAGCCCACCCAAATTAAAATTAACCCACCCCACCCAAATCAAATTAACCCTAAAATTAGATTCTGGTTAGAATTAGATAGCATTGCTTCTTCTTTTCTTTTTTTTTTTTAAATGTTGAATTTGATTTTGATTTTGGAAATTTACAATGCATGAATATGTTTGTAAATGTTGTAGTGGTAATAATAATAGTATGAAATGAAGTGACGTTGTTTATTGGGTAAACCGGTAAAGCTAGATTTCACATGGAGTCTTTGGTGGGTCTCCTGCTGTTGGAAAAGCTTCGTTTGGGACAAACATCAAGTCTTAAGATGGCTCAGTGTTTTACATCTTATTATGGAGTTTTCAGGCCATTTTGAGTTATGTTGCTTGACTATGAATCATTTCAATACAACACAAAGCCATCATCTATTTGCTATACTCCCAGTTTGATTCATCACTGTCCTGTTCTTCCATTTTGGATGTTTACATGTTAGAATTTTGCAGCAAGTATCTGGTTCATAAATATCTTGTCAAAGAGAGAAGATTAGTCTTTGTATTAATATTGGGTTACAAATAGGCAGAGAATTAGAATCTAATTTTAGGGTTAATTTGATTTGGGTGAGGTGGGTTAATTTTAATTTGGGTGAGCTTTTTTAATTTGGATTGGGTTAATTTTTTTTGGGTTAGGTTATTTTTAAATGGGTATGCTATGTCATATCCTAGTTGTCATTAAAAAAAAAAAAGTACATGTCAATTAAAAATTGTCCACGTCATAATTCTGTTAGCCACGTATACACCAAGTTAACGGAGACTAACAGAAGGACCAATGGTGCATCGTTTTGAAACGTTAGGGACCATTTCTGCCAATTTTAAACGTTAGAGACCAAACGTGCAACTTGAGTAAACGTTAGGGACCAATAGTGTAGTTTACCCTATAATGTATATATAGATTATTCTCTCTCTCTTTCTCTCCTCTCTCTCATATACACCCCTCTGGCTCTCTCTATTCAAACTTCAGAGGCGACATTCAATTTGATAAGGTGATGGTCTGGTAGTCTCCTCGAATTTGGTAACACTCTCTTGCTTTCTTTCTGTATGACTGTATATATCTTTATATCAATGTTTTCTCGTTGGTCTGCATCGTTAAACTAAAAGTTTTACACACATGGGATTTCTTGGTTATAGTTCTTTTGACATTATTTTATAGGGTAAAATAGGTGTACAATTGCTATAGTTTAATTAATGTAAATTTATTGACATCCTTTGTGTTTTAAAATTTTCAAATCACGTCTTCTATAGTATCTAATTGTTCTAAATCAATTACTTTCATTTACTCTTTTATTTATTTATATATATATATATATACCCGATAGATTTGAATTTATGGCTTCCGCTTCATTATGACTGTTCTTTATTGTTAGGCCAAAACAGGCGAAATTCAAACTCAGGTTTCTTATTGAGGACAATGAACCTTATCAATTGCACTAATTGAAACTCACTCATACATTGCTCATTAAAACCATTAATTAGTCAAATGAAATGAAATAATTTGATACCATAAGAGGTTTAATAAAAGAGAGTTGTCCCTGAGTGAGTGTACTTTATAATTTATATGCATCTTATGTGATCACTAATCCCATTAATGATTTTAACAAAAGGTAGATAAAAGTAGTTGATAAGAACAATTGGATATCTTAATATAAAAAATAATAATAATATAATTGGATATCATAGGTAAAATATATATATATATATATAAAGATTAAAAAAAAAAAAAAAAACTTTATGTCATATCTATCAAAACCATTGGGTTGTAGCTACAGTTTCTCCTATTTTATGAGGGGGAAAAGCAATACTACTTCAATAAAGTGCACAATTAAAAGAAGCAACATTGGTAGATAATATGATTTCTGACCAGAGACACGTCACACGTTGGTTATGAAATTGAACAATTTTACCCCTACCCAGTACCCATAGCTTGCAAGCTTCACATCTCCATTCCAAATCCAATAACTACTACAGGTTGGAATAGATTGGCACAACAATATGTGAGATGAATAATTAGGATGAACGCTAAGGACCTAAGGTAAATGTTTTTGCAGAAACTATTTTTCGTACAAAGTACAAATCATTGAATTAAAGTTCACGAACTTTCTTATGTCTTGCAAGGTAGGTATACTTCATCCATGTCTGGGATCGGTAGCACAAGATGGAGATTCTAGAGTTCTTAAATGGATAATTCAAATCCTCTAACACAATCTGCAACCAAAAATAAAAATAAAAAAAGAGTAAGAAAGACATAGCTTATTATTGATTGTCATAATAAGGAAAAAGAAATTAATTATGATAAACTAACCTGATTGAAGATTATCCGGGTTATATTCATGCATTACCCGAAGAGTCTTCAACCTACACATATTGTTCCACTCTGGTAAATCACTGATCCGATAAATCAATATCATCGAACACACACTCTCATGAGGCTACATCAATAAAAATTTCTTAGTGAAAAGAAAGGTCGCAAAGCATCTATTTATAATCAAATTGCTTAGGAATCATTACTATTAACATCTATAAATGTATATACCACAACAGCATGCCTCGTGCAAATGTT
>BKZX01028657.1:4358-17949 GCA_014362285.1 Fagus crenata
CTCTCTCTCTCTCTCTCTCTCTCTCTCTCTCTCTCTCTCTCTCTCTCCACTTTATAGTTGCTTTGGAACTGATTGGAAACTTTGTTGTTTAGGTTGAGTTCATTGTTGAGGACGAAATGGTCGAGATCGTCCCCAATCCAGAATGGATGCTCTCAATTTCGTCTTAGTAATTTTTGTTTCCAACTTTACTTCTCTCTCTCTTTTCATCCAAAATGATCCGGTGTATATGAACATGCATGTTTCTATTGAATTTGTGGTGATTGATAGTTTGTGGAAAATAGTTTACCTCTAACCCGGTTTGGAGGAATCCTCCTCCAATCCGCTACGTGACAATTAAATAGACTATCCACATGTATTTTTAGTCACTTGACATTTTTTATGAGTCATGTGACTTTTAAAATAATACATGTAGATAGTCTATTTAATTGACACGTAGTGGGTTGAAGAAGATTTCCTCTAAACTAGGTTGGAGGTAAAATCTATCCTTATTTGTGGTGTTGTTGTATATGATTGTGATTGCAGTATACTTTGAGAGGAGGAAGTGATTTGTTCCTTTTGCTTCCAGAAGCATTCAAGGGGATTAAGCAGATTAGTGTTATTGGTTGGTTTTTTTTTTTTTGGGCTAAATGAGAGATTTTCATTTGCTACTTTATTGGATTTATCAGATGGGTTAAATTACTACTTATTGGCTTCAATATTTGGAGGTATATTTGTAACAAGTATTTTCCTTTTATATATGGAAAAGATGAAACTGCGTAACTTCTTTAGTTGAAATATTGATTTGCACATTTTGTATTTGCACTAGAGAGAGAGAGAGAGAGAGAGAGAGAGAGAGAGAGAGAGAGAGAGAGAGAGTGAGTGATGGAGTCGACCAATTTTTTAGATTTTTTTTTAATTTCATTTTATTATTAATATTTATTTTTAGAAATTAAATTTCCATGTTTTATTTAATTAAAAAAATGCTGAAATTGAATATAATAATAATAAAAGATGTTGAGTCAGATAACACGTGGCATTTAACGGAGAGGAGGCTAATTGAGATGGGCGGAAGAGCTCATTTGAAAGTTAAACATGCTTAAAGTGCTGAAATAAAATTTTTTGAAATTAGAGGGCCAAAATGAAAACACCTCCTAGATTAGGGAGTCAAAAATAGACTTTAGTCTTAATATTTTTAGGAAGATTGCTCTTATTTCATTCCACAAATGTAAGTTAGATTTTGCACATGTCATATGAGTTTGTCAAAAAGCAATCGTTCTAACTCAATAGTACTCAATATTGGCATAATCATAATCAAGACTCTCGGAGATTCAGAGAAGTCAAAAAGCTGGCTAGAGAGAAAAGCTGGAAAGAGAAGGATGACTATGCAGGTTTGTTTCTTCTAGCTTACCAATGTCAAATGTTTATAAGGTTGAGGAGGTGGGCTAAGACTTCCCCCTCTCCCCCCCCCCCCCTTCAAGGTTAATGATAATACTTGCTTGGAACAACCGTGGGATGGCTCAACTTGTGGCTGCCTATAATCGTCGAGCTATGTACTTATTGTTTATGATTATGCCTTTATTGTTTTTTTTTTTTTTTTTTTATTATTGAGTTTGTCTCACATGTTGATCTTTTATTGCTGGAAGAAGAATTTATTTACCAAAAGTCATTCCACCTTTTTACAATTGACTAAAATGTACGGTACACTCTCTAAATTTGACCAATTTGGATTTCTTCCCCCCCCCCTCCTTCAAGGTTAATGATAATACTCGCTAGGAACAACCGTGGGATGGCTTGACTTGTGGCTGCTTGTAATCTTTGAGCTATGTACTTATTGTTTATGATTATGCCTATATTGTTTTTTTACTATTGAGTTTGTCTCACCTGTTGATCTTTTATTGCTGGAAGAAGAATTTATTGACCAAAAGTCATTCCACCTTTTTACAATTGACTAAAATGTACAGTATAATCTCTAAATTTGACCAATTTGGATTTCTCCCTTGATATTTGAAAATTTGGATTAGTTACTTTGAGATTTGGTTGCAGTTTGATATTGATCCATCCGTCTTAATAACATTAGGACTTGATCATTAATGGCCACCTAGGCATGTCACATGTGTCAGGTGGTCTAATTAAATTATGCCACACTTATTTCTATTAGGTTAGGTCAATTAAATAGTTTTAAATAATTATAAATAATTAAAATAATTTCTCTAAAATATGAAAATTTTATAGAATAATTTAATTTAGGGAAAATTACATTGACACCTATGATGTTTAGTGAAACTAGACTCGCTACACCCTATTTTTAACAAATGACACTCTGCTCCAAAATTTCCAAATTAATTGACACTTCGCTCACTCAATTCCAAAATAATTCACGCTCCACTTCATTTTTGGAGTGGAGTGTGAATTATTTTGGGAATTTTGGAGCGGAGTGTCATATGTTGAAAATAGGGTGTAGCGAGTTTAGTTTTACCAAACATCGGGAGTGTCAGTGTAATTTACACTTTAATTTAATTAAAAAAAAAAATCTCTCACATCTCTTTTATTTAATAAAAACGTGACGACTCAAATGTAAAACCCTCGATCTAGGGTGTGAAATATTGTCGGTCAAGTCCTCATTTTGAGACTCACTTTGATAAACCAACCAATTTCTTGCCACACTCACCACCACCACCCAATAGCTGCCAAATCCATAGTTGATAAACCTAAATTCCCATCAAAATCCTCAAGTGAATGAAGCCATCACCTCCTATCGTGTCTACAATGGACATGCAAGTACCAAATTCATCCACCACCACCTCCACTAGAGATGATGAATTGTTAGAAAACTCAATGAGGTGGACCACTATGGCACTACATAGTGGATTTGACAATAGATAGAACAACGACCATGAAAGTGAAGAGGAAGAGGAAGGATATGGGGGACACACAATGAGGAGGAGGAACAAGTGGGTGAAGAGAGAAGAAAGTAGGATGGCTAAACTACAATGCTAGACTCCACCCTCACATTTGTTAGCAAAATGACACTCCATCCCTGTATATTTATTTGGAAATTTTTTTTTTTAATAAAGGTGAGCAAACGAAGTGTAATTTTCTAAAATAGGAAGGACATTGTTATTTCGAAATATCTCAAGAAAGATTGCTATAATTTAGCCGAAAAAAAGGAAGTATTTTAAACTCCAAAATTAGAAGAGGCAGATAAGGGACATAAATAATATTTACACTATTTGTTCATTTAAGTTTTATGTGTAGAAAACCCTGAGGAGTAGCTCAATTGGTCCGGTCTTGGGTGTACTTGTTTGTTGCCAAACTAGAATTTTTAAGGAATGGTTGCCAATTTGTTTGAAGGAAACAAATAACTATACTCGATCAAGAGTTTAGTGCCTTAAAGCAAAGTTAGAACCACAATCTGACTTCGATCTAAAAGTCTGATAGGCTTGGTGATTGCCTTTGCCCAAAAGACTTAAAATAAAATGCAAGTAAGAAAAGAGAATGAAAGTAATGGAAGTAAACATAAAAGTAGCAATTAATTAAGTTAACTAAGCTAATTGATTAAGTTAAGGGATTATCTAATTAAATTAACTAGTTCTAAGTTGTCTAAAGTAACTAATTGATTAATTAAACTAGCTAATTAAGCTAATTGAGGTAGACTAAAATTACGAATTAATTAAACTAAGCTAATTTAATCTAATCGAGGCAAGCTAAGGTCACTAATTAATTAAACTAACTAACTAAGCTAAGTCTAGGGTAACTATTGCTAATTGAGGTAACTATACCTAAGTTAAAGTAAAACATATGCGATCGAGGTAACTAGCACATCAAATAAAGTAACATTACCATAAACAAGACATTCTTAATTAACTGAAAGAGTACTTACAAGCATGTAAAAGAAATACTGGAAACAACAATCGAAAGCTCTATTAACTAATCTAACAAATGCTATTTGGGTTTGCTTGGGGGTGTGTGGGTGTGTCTGTCTTTTGAAATACAATTGGGTTTGCTATTTACAAGCCAATTCCAATAGTTACATTCCTGCGCCTTGATCTTCTTTTCAAATCCCATGAAAATAGCTTATGTTACTTGTTTAACTGCTTCGATCGTGGTCTTTCTGTTAGATAATTTTAGAATGTGCATCATGCATGCCTTTTACTTACCAGATGTCATCTGTGTGGCTATGTAAAAAATCAAACACGTGTTATTCCTTTATTAGCCTGCGTGCTTCTTTATAATTGACCCTTGGTCCCGGCCAGTTACTCTGTCTATGTGCCACCATTTGATTGGTTTGTGATCCACTTACTACTCAAATCCACATGTTATACTTCCATTGGTTCACCTGTCCCTTTCTGCTTGGCTTATATATTGGCCATTGTTTAGCCTATGTGTCACCATTCTATTGGTACTTTTGCCAACTCATATGCCAACTCATATTTTTAAATTTCATACTAACACATGCCCCTTGCACGTAATTTGGTGAAGATCTTTTACTAATCGTGTGAATTAAATGCTTTAGGGTGAGTTCTGCCTTCTGGCGGTTATGTTAGCCTTTATGCGGCTCTTAAATGAATTAAAGACATATAGTTAATTCATTTGATCAATAGTCACTTCATTATTCCGACTTTCAAAATCCTACCAACTCTCAAACGTCTCTTCTCTGAAGCCCTTCTTTGTCTTCAAGCGTTTTTTCCTCTTTCCAGTTCTACTGTGAACTTTTGTCATCACCTTCGATCCCTTGTTCTAACCAGTAAAATGGCTAAGTTTTCTTCCAACAGTGATCCTTGCAGTCATGCCATTCAGATAATTGAGGCACTTCCTGCTTCTCAACGTCTCACTGATACTCTTATCCCTTGTGGGAATGCCCTGACTTCTTCTTCCTCTGCCTCCACATCACCTCGATGTGGCTTGGGTCCTTCTTTCTCATCCTATCCTGAAGATCTCTCTCCAATCTTTCCTTACAATTCTCACTTCGCTTTTATCTACCAAAATAGGCAAATGAACTGGGGAGAATGGGACACATTCACACCACTTTTGTCACGTGGTACAAGCCGGCTCCCAGTTGGGGTGCCTGGGTAGCAAGGTTGGCTCTTTCCAAACTTGACAAATGGAAGACATTGGGGATTGGTGAAGCCATTCGCGCTTCAAAATATGAGATGCCCATTAACCTTAGTTTGTTAACCTCTCTTGGTCCCCAGTGACCAATACTTTTTCTTTTCCTGAGGGCTTTATGACCCCTACGGTGTTTGATGTCTTTGCCCTGCTGAGTTTATGTCCTATGGGTGTATTGGCTCACCCTATAATGGCCGTTGGTACAGGCCCTGATGACGACATTCTTAATGGCGTGCCCCTAAGCTACAATGATTTTATCAAACATATGAAGGGTGCTGGTGTCTCACCCATTTCCTACAAGGAGGAATGCTGCTTCTACTTGCTCTGGATATGCAAGTTCCTGGCTTGCACTTCCTCCAAATGGGTCATTAACTACTACCTGCCAATCGCTCGATGCTTGGCGAATGGTGTTCCCGTCGATATGAGCTCATTCTTACTAGGAGAGCTCTATCGAGCCATGTTCTTGCTCAATACTGAGCCTAAGCAATCTCATGGTGGGCCCATTTGGCTCATCCAAATGTGGGCCTATTCCTATTTCCCTCGGTTGCTCCTGAGCTTCATCCTACCATCGTGCCATGATCTTATGGAGAAACTTGGATGCATGCCAGGTTTCCTAAAGAAAAAGGAATCCCCTCCTTCCCTACATGCTTCAAGCTTTTCAGCGACTTATCGAGGAGGAGGTTGCTTGAAGAATTCATGCCCTTCGAGGAAAAGAAGTATGGTTTTGAGGACTTCCAACGGTTCTCAAGCCAAGGCTTCTTCAGAGGAGACTTGGCATGGGGTGCTTGTCTCCAATCGAGGGACTTGGTGGTTATTAGGTCCACCCATGCTAGTGTTGAAGCATACTGCCCTTCGTTGGTGGCGAGGCAGTTTGGGCTTATCCAATTGTTACCTGTTCCCCCCATATGGACAAAAAACACAGACTGGATGGCTTGAGCTGTTATCTCCAAAGACGAAGCCAAGCAAATAAGTGTTTTGGCCAGGGAACGGGTCACTAGCTTCACCTTCACACCATTTTCGCCTCTCCATTCTACAGCTGGTGGGAGGAGTCCTACATGGCTAATTTTAATAATGAGGATGACCTGATCGAGGCCCTTCAGGGGTGTTGCCCTAGATTTCTGATGTACCAGCTTACAGGTATTTTTCTCTTACCTTCCTTACTTTGCATGTGTTGCTTGTTTTGTCTTAAGCGTTATGTTTAATCTTATTTACTTCTTTCAGGTGCTGGTATCGAGCACACGGCAAGCTATGTGGCTCCCCAACCTCTCTAGCAAATCTCTTATTCTGGTAAGAAAATCATTGGTGATTCTTCTTCTCAAAAGCTTGCCACTGCTGAAGTAAGTTTCGACCCTCTTATCAATCTTGTTGACATAGTCACTGATAGAGTTGTTGCTTATCATCCTGGACTTGCTGAAGTAGCCTTTGATTTGAGAAATCAACTAATGAGGTGTTGTCAGGCCAACTTGCTCCAGGATGCAGCCTTTAAGAAGGCAAAAAAAAGTGTCTAGAGTCAAGTTCCTCTCCTCATGCTTCCAGCTCCCTCAAAGCAAGGGATTCGAACTTCAACCAAACACAAATCTCCTGAGGTTGAAGAAGAAGTCAACCCTACTGTCTCCCCCAAAGGTGCCAAACCTTCTGGTAGAAAACTCATTATAACTGCAGCTAAAAAGTCCTCTGCCAAGAAGGCCAAGGTGGTCGAGGTAGTTCCTGACTCCTTGATCATCGAGGTGGAACCTTTGGATGAGGACCTTGATGACACTACTACCTTGTCCAATCTGATGAGGAAAGCAGACAAGCAAAAACAAGTGCTAAGTGGTATCATCGAGGCTCAGGAGGCTCTCGAGACTGAAGATAAATGAATAGCCCAAAAATTCAAAAAGGCTACTTGTTGCTGCCTTCAAAGCCAAGTCTCAAGCTGAGGATGCTGAGAGGAAGCGTCTGGAGGCTGAGGAGGAGTAGAAAAGGCAAGCTGACAACGCCGAGGAGAAGATGATTGTTGAAATTACAAAGAGGTTGGAAATGAAGAAAAAAGAGAAAGCTCAAGCTGATCAGAAGAGATAGCAAGAGCTTGAGAGGAAGAAGAAAGAAGAAGAAAAAAAGAAAAAGTAAGAAGAAGAACAAAAGAAGGAAGAAAAGAAGAGAGAGGTAGAAGTTGCTAAAAAGAAGGCAGAGCAGGTGGCCAGAGGTGGCAAAATTGACAAAGCCAACTGTAATGGCCCCTGTGGTGTCAGTGCAGCAGGTTGCTTAGCCAGCTATTGAGGTCAGGACCTCGATCGAGGCTGCAACCTCATCCATCGAAGCTATTGCTCCCTTGGTTAGTATGCTTTTCACTTTTAGTCTTTTGCTCTTCTTGCGTCTTTATTTCTAACTTAATTTTTCTATTGCAGGCTCCACACATATAAGAGGGTCTTGGGGACATTGACAAACTTCTTGAAGATGTCTCCTTGACCCTTCAACAATGCCAGATTCCCACCAAGACTTCTTTTACCTCTATCTCTTTGGAGCCTTCCAAAGATCAACTCCAAACAGCAGTTAGCCAGTTGAAAGAGTTTTTGCAAAAACCTGTTGGTCTGGTGCTCCTGGATGCTACTTTGGTGGATCAATTTCAACAAGTGGCTCGATTTTTGACTGCCCACTCTTCTGTTCTAAACGAAGGTGGTAGGGCTCTCTTGGGTCTGTTTGTGCAGAATTTGGACAACACCATTTCTAACCTCCAGGCAGCCCAAGAGAAAAGAAATTGAGCTACTAGCTAGGAAGCAGACCATAAGCAAAGAGTCTTTAAATTGCAAGCTCACCAACTTGATCTTCAGACCAAGGCATCTGAACTGAGGTTCATTGACCAGAAAGTAAAGTCACTTGAGGTTGAACTTCAACTCTGGAAATCCAAACGCACCCAAAAGTGTTTGGAGCTTTAGACTGTTCATGTTGAGAGCCAAGGCTAGTTCAAGGGGTGGAGCTAATCTCCAGAGCTGAACAAGACATCCAAACTCTTCAGTTTGAGATTGCTGACCTCTAGATGCTACCCTTGATAAGTTGGGCTGGTCTCTCTGCTGCTTTCAAAGAATTATGATCTTTTGTTTCTTCTCTTTTTCTGTCTTCTGGATATTCTCCAATTTTTGGCTTTTGTAAAACTTTCAGGCTTTCTTTAAGCCTTATTACTTGTAAAGTTTTCAGGCTAGCTTTAAGCCTTATTGTTTTTCTTTTATTCAGAATCTTTTATGTTGATAAGTCATTTCATTAAAACTTGGTTTGTAGGGCGTAAGGTAGTTTCCATTTTATTGACCTTATGTGTTTTTCCCCATTAATGTGCATTAACTTATAAGCATTTCCATTAAACAACTGGCTGACCAAGTAAGGCCCTTCCTAGTTAGGTGACCATTTTCCTAAGTAAGAATCTTTGGTCCCGAGGGGTAATATTACTTTCCAAACCAAATCTCCTATAGCAAAGGTTTTGGGTCTAACCCTTTGATTGTAATTCTTAATAACTCTTTACTTTTGAAGAATAATGGAGTTTAAGGCTGCCACTTGTGCCTCATCCAAATCATCCATTTCTGCCATCATGGCATCCCCATAGTTTGTATGGCTCAATTGGTTTTGTCTAGCCACTCTTAATGATTGGACAGTTACTTCCACAGGGAGTACTATGTCATGGCCATAAACCAAAGAAAAGGAGTTGTGTTAATACTTAGCTTTTTGGAGGTTCAATAAGCCCATAACATTTTTGACAATAACTCATCCCAATTCGACGGATTATTATTAACAACTTTCCTTAAATTGGCTTTGATGATCTTGTTGGTAGACTTTGCTTGTCCATTTGCTTGTGCATAATATGGTGTAGAATTAAGAATTTTAATGCCATATTCTTGTGCAAAAGCCAAGACCCTGGATCCATTAAAAGCTATTCCATTATCCACAGTAATACTTTGAGGTAAACCAAATCGATGGACTATTGTTTCTTTTATGAACCTAATCACATCGTATTCAGTTACATCTTTATAAGCTTTGGCTTCCACCCATTTTGTAAAGTAATTTATAGCCACGATTACAAAACAATTCTTCTTCTTCTTCGAGGTAGGTCTTACTTTTCCAATTAAATCCATTGCCCATCCTCTGAATGGCCAAGGTTTAATAATCGAGCTTAGCTCGGCAGCAGGCAACCTGGGTAAAGGTCCATGTTTTTGACATGCCTCACATCCATAAGCATACTCGATGCATTCTTTTAGGATTTTTGGCCAGTAATATCCATATCGTTGGATTAGCCATTTCATTTTTATTCTTGACTGGTATGCTCCACAAATTCCTTCATGGACTTCAGCCATAACTTGTATTGCTTCTTCTGTGCTTATACACTTAAGTAAAAGTCCATCAGCCCCATGTTTGAATAGGCATTCGTCTTCTTCAATTAGCACATACCTTTTGGCTTTGAGTTTCAAGGTATTGCTGGTACAACCACTTGGGCTTCTTAGGTACGAGATGATTGGACTTCTCCAATCTTCTTTCCCTACTTCGAGGGTAAAGGCCTCTGTTCCTAATTGCTTGGTAAATATTGATAGTAAAGTTCTTGCTTTTATGGCCTCGATTTTGATTTTTTCATCTTCGATTGGCCTATACCTTGAGGTTTCTTGGGCCATTCGATTGGCCTCATAGTTTTCTTCTCGAGGTATATGATGTAAAGTACATTCTTGGAAATCTTGCAATAATTGTTGGACAGACCTAAATATGGGGCTAATAGTACACTTCTACATTTATATTGTCCTTTAACTTGATTAATTACTAATTGTGAATCACCAAATATTGTGACATTTTTTTATCCCCATTTGCAAAAGTATTTCCAATCCTAATACCAAAGCTTCATACTTTACTTGGTTGTTAGAACATACCTTTTCTATTCTAAATGTTAATTGGGTTTTCACTCCTTGTGGTGATTCCAAAACTATTCCAACACTTGCTCCTTGTTCAGCCCTTGAGCCATCAAAATAGAACTTCCAAGGAACTAAAGCCACATATTGGGCTTCATGTGGCACATCCTCACAAGGATGATCAGCCAAAAATTCTGTCAGTGCTTGGCCCTTAACTGCTTTTTGTGGTACATATAGTAAATGAAACTCTACTAAAGCTAAACTCCATTTGCATATTCTTCCACTTAAGATAGGTTTTGATAGCATATATTTAATAATGTCAGTTTGAGCAATGACAAACACAATATAAGCTAACATGTAATGCCTTAATTTAAGTGCAAAAAAATGCAAAGCTAAACAAAGTTTTTCAACAGTAAAATATCTGCATTTAGTTGGATTCAAAATCCTACTTAAATAAAAAACAGCTTGTTCGTGGCCATCTTCATTGGCTTGGGCCAAAAGGCTTCCAATCGACTCTTGAGTAGCAGAAATATACAACTTCAGTGGTTTGCCTTCTCTTGGAGGAATCAACACTGGTGGAGTAGTTAAATATTGCTTGATGGCATCAAAGGCTTTTTGATGTTCTTCATGCCATACAAATGCCTCATGGTCTTTCAATCGAAGCAAAAGAGAGAATACTTTGGTTTTTCCTGCCACATTTGCAAGAAATCTTTTTAAAAAATTTATTTGTCCAAGTAGTCTTTGCAACTCTTTTTTATTTGATGGAGGCTTAGCTTGTAATATAGCTTTAGCCTTATTTTTATCCACCTCTATGCCTCGATTATGTACCAGAAACCCTAAAAAGTTTCTAGCCGTAACACCAAAGGCACATTTTAATGGATTCATCTTTAATTGATGCTTCCTCATTCTTATGAAAGCCTTTTCCAGGTTTTCTAGATGCTTATCGAAGTCTTGAGACTTCACTACTATATCATCTATGTTTACTTTCATATATTTCCCAATCATGTCATGAAAAATGGAATTCATAGCTCTTTGATATGTAGCCCCCGCATTCTTTAGGCCAAAAGGCATTACCACCCATTCAAATTTTCCTATAGATCCAAGACATCTAAATGCAGTTTTATGTATGTCACTTTCTACAATGAATATTTAATTATAACCTGAATGTTCATCCATAAAAGATAAGACTTTATACCCAGATGCCCCATCTACTAGCAAATCAGCTACAGGCATAGGATATTCATCTTTGGGTGTTGCCATATTTATATTTCTAAAATCAATACAAATTCTAAGTTTGCCATTCTTCTTTAAAACAGGTACTATATTTGATAACCATTTGACATACATGGCTGGCCTGATGAAGCCTGCTCGAACCAATCTTTCAATCTCCTCCTTTATTTTTAGGGTGATGTTTGGACCCATTCTTCTTGGAGCTCATTGAAATGGCTGAAATCCTTCCTTGATTAGCAATCGATGTTCCACTAATTTCTTGCTTAGTCCTGGTAACTCTGGATAATCCCATGCAAAACAGTCTTTGTATTTCTTTAGGATTATTGTCATTTTATTAAATTGATCTGGTCCAAGGTGACCACTTACGAAGGTTACCCGTGGGTCCTCCTTTGTTCTTAGGTTCACTTCAACAAGGGGATCCTGAACTTCCTCTTTGATATCATCCATTCTAATTGGATGGGTGCTTATTTGTTCCTGGCCCATACTTCCTTGGCCATTCTTAGGTTGTATGTTACACTCAGCAAACTGAGAGTTTTGTTCCAGCCTTTTCTCAGTTACATATCCCATCAGCTTCCTTAGGGCCAGATCGATGGCCTCCTTTTTCTTTATATTAGTGGGTTTATTCAACATCTTCCACATAGTAATTGAGACCATTCTTAATTTCTGGCCTTGTCTTTGTCTCCTCCAAATTTTGGTTGAGCTTGAATAAGTCCTCCATTGTTAGAGGCTTTTCAGGTCTAACGGTTACCCTCGATGGGTTTCCGTTTTGGTCTATCCCTGTGAATTTGAAAATGCCCACACAATCATTATATAATTGTGCATCTACATTGTTATTATAAGTCACAAATGGTCTTTCATCTTCCTTAACTACCTCGATATTATTGTCATCTTTCCAGAAAACTAATACCTGGTGTAAAGAAGATGGTACAACTTAATTGGAATGTATCCAATCTCTTCCTAACAAAGCATTATATGCTGAGTCAGTATTAACAACAAAAAATGCTACTATAGCTATTTTGCTACCAACTTTGACCTCGATAAGGATAACCTCTTTCGTTTTGGTGGCTCCACCAGCAAAACCACTAATAGAAACATCTGTTGCAATTAGGTCATTCTCTGTTTTTAATAATTTCTAAGTATGGAGGTTGGTAAGATGTTAACTGCTGCTCCATTGTCTACCAAGACCCTATTAACAGGCCTCCCATCCATGTGTGTCTTTATGTATAAAGGTTTTAAATGTTGGCACATAGCCAAAGTAGGTTTTTCAAATATGATTTTACTTGTGTCTCGGCACTCTTCCTCTTCTGCTAATAAAATGGGTATTACCCCTCGAGTATCTTCTTCCCTTTGTACCCAGGTTGTTACCATGAACTCTCTGGGTAGGGTAATGGCATTACAACTGAGTGTTCTGTCATTTTTTGGCTCTTCAGACTCGTTTTCTGGCTCTCCAGTTTGGATACCACTTTCTAGGGTTTCTACTCCTTCCATCTCTCCCATATCATTAGTTTCCTCAACCTCGATATCATCCATACCTTCAAAATTCTCAAAGGTACCAATATCTTCAATATTTTCGATGTCTTTGATATCTCCAACATCTTCCATGTTCTCAATGTCTTCCATGTCTTCGATATCTTCCATGTTTTCAATGTCGTTGATATCCTAGATACCTTCAGCATCCTCGATGCCATCAATATCTTCTACATTCTCACTTCGGCTGCCTTGAATACTCTCCATCTGTGCTTCCTGGGACTGTTCTGCCTCGATTTGGTTATCTTTTGCTTCTTTACTGCCACTCAGGCTTCTTTTCTTTTTGCCAAACCAAACCTATACCACTTGGCCCTTTTTTGGTCCTACGGGTATTGGTGAAATTTTGGCTTCTTTAGATTCTGTTTTTGACTCAACATTCTCGCGGTTTTTCTCTAGACGTTTGTGATTATCCGGAGTTTTTATTGAATCTTTGCTTGGATATGACTCGACCTTTGTGTCTTGCACCTTGTGCCTTGTGCCATTCCTTACTGGTGTTGCAATATTTTTAGTTATTGCACCAGCAATGCCTTCTTTTCCAGCGTAAGGTCCTCTGAGATATTCAAGGGCTTCTGCTCCTTTTATTACTTCCATAGAGTCTGAGTCAGTAGTTGACCTAGATGAATGGTGGTCTCCTTGTCCATACTCCTGATGTAAGGCTGCTTGCTGCCTTATCCATCTTTGCCTCTGGGTTCGCATCATTCTTGAAAAATATGGGTTATAGCCATATTTGTACTCTTGCTTGTGTATTGGTTTAAGCCTAGGGGTTTCGAGGGTAACCCATCTCCCTGTTTCCGAAACTGGTGGTCTCATCATTCTGGGCTTTCTGATTGACTCAAACCTGGAGTCTAAGGTATAGTGAGGGTTTGGCCTCGATTAAGCCATTTTTGGCT
>BKZX01028670.1:13022-25322 GCA_014362285.1 Fagus crenata
AGTCTCTTTCTCTCTCTCTCTCTCTCTCTCTCTCTCTCTCTCTCTCTCTCAAAACAATGACTAAAAAAAGTCATAGCATTGCCCTTTTTTTTTTACTTATTTGTCAGTATAGTAGAGGAAATTTGAAATTTGATTTGATTCCATTATTTATGTATTGTATGTTTCTACTTAACATTTTCCCCCCTATTTTACAATCTTCTTTTTGTACACCTATTATCAATGTTCTAGTCATAATTTTTATCTGATTCCATTATTTATTGAAAAAAATATGAAATTTGATATGATTCTGTGTGTGCTTTGAATGATTTTTATAGTTGTTGTTTTGTGACTCAATTACTAATTGTTCTACTTGGAAATTAACATCACATATTAGATTTGATGTTATTTTAATAGGATGACAGAAGAATCCTCTCAAAGCATGGGAGATTGGGTACCTCAAGTTGGCATGGAAATTGAGACATAAGAGGCAGCATGGAAATATTGGCTGAATTATGGAAAAAAAAAAAAAAAAAAAAAGATGGGTTTTAGTGTTCGGAAGCATTACTTAAATAAAAGTAAGATTAGTGGAGAAATAATGTCAAGAAGATTTTTATGTGCTAAAGAGGGCATCCAGAAAGCAAACAAACAAGATTAACTAACACGTCATCCTCGAGAGGAAACAAGGACTAGTTGTCCTTTACGATTAGGAGTTTCATTAGTTCGAGAGATCGGAAAGTATAAATTGTATGATTTTGTATTAGAACATAGTCATGTTCTTCATCTCCTAGAAACCGCTTACATGATGAGATCGCAAAGAATGATATCTGAAGCCTAAGCTTTTGTTGTTATGGTGAAGCGCATATGCTTCTGGAATTAAGCCTAAAGCAGCACATGAATTGATGAGTAGAGAAGCTGGTGGGAGATCTAATCTTGGCTACATTGAAATTGATCAGAAAAACTATCTTCGAACTAGACAGCAAAGAAGCTTGATTTATGGTGAAGTAGACAGTTTATTAAGGTACTTCCAACAACAACTCATTGATACTGATGACCATATTAAATCTTGAAGAAAATATTCATATCAATGCATTCCAAACACGGAGGGTCTTTTGAATCGGATTAAGAATCATAAAATTCTATTTTGGAAAAAATAAAAATAAAGTACGAAATCATTGGTAATGATGTTATGTTCAAGAATCATCAACATAAGGGATAAAATCATCTTTCACAAAAATAAGAATAATAATCTCTAATAAATCAAGTCAGTTTTAGAGAGATAACAGTATATATCATGAAATATAAACAATACAACTCCATCTTCGAAAACAAACAAATTGGAATAATGGACACTAAGAGCATTCGCATCCACTTTTGTATTTTTTTAGCTACTTTACATCTTTAAAACCTACTTTATTTACTTTACCTCTCAACATCTAAACATACCTCACATCCCACTCTTTATTTTACAATACATCATATTAAAATAATCTTATAATTTTAATTATTTAATCATTTTTCTTTAATTCTTTACATCAAAACCAACGGCAACCAACCACCCACAACGGATCCAATCACAACCCACGGCTACCCAAAATTCCCAGTTGATCCATGCCAGCAACCACCCACGGCTACCCAAAATTCTCAGTTGACCCACGCCGGCAACCACCCACGGCTACCCAAAACTCCCTGTAGACCCATGCCAGATTACGCAAAGCAGAGCAGTTTATAAATTGCCACCCAAACCCAAACCCATCAATTGCCCCAAGTCGATCACCCACGGCAACAAATCTTGAAAACCACGACAACCACCACAAATCTTCAACCCATACCCACAAATCAAACACAAATCCGAATCACCCATGTCCTTAATCTTTTCATACCCACAAATCACAAAAAAAAGAAAAGAAAAAAAATGAAAACCCAAATAGAGCTTCAGCCAACAATGTACACGCCTAATTGCTCCGGCCAACGGTGCCCCACAATAGCAACCCAAAATTGACCCATGCCGACTAGATCAAAAGCCACGGCCTATGCCCCACAAGAGCTTCGATCGGTGGGCCAACGCAGAAGACATTCCATGCTGGTGACCCACGCTCGAAGTCAATGACCCACTCACCCACACCCCACAGCCTACGCCCAACGACCCACCATACCAGATCGGAAAAGAACTAGAAGTGAGAGAGAAAAGCTGAGAGTCCAATGAGAGAGAGAAGAGAAGGAACACCGATGGGTGAGAGAGAGACGAGCTGAGAGAAGAACTGAAAATGAGGAGAGAGAAAGATGGAATAAAAAAATGAGATTTAAGAATACATAACCTCTACAGTAGTCGGTATCTTTACCAACTACTGTAGCATTTTGTAAAAAATATATATATAATAGCTCACCGGATGTGAGTGTGATTTGAGCACTTTTAATGAACAGTGTTCTTTATTTTTGCTAAAAAACGGGTTTACCTAAAGGGATGTGAATGCTCTAATACGTTAAAAAGAATAAAGAGTCAAACTTGATGGGAAAGGTAGGCAATTCTTGAGTGAATTATCTTTTCAGGGGAAAGAGGGAGATATCTATGGTTCAAATCACCCCTCAACTATCCAATTATATATAAGAAAAAAAATGGTAAATTAAATTGACACCTCTGAGGTTATAGCGAAATTAGACTAGCTATACTTGATCTTCAAGAAATACACTTTGTCCCCAAAATAAGCAAAATAATTAATACTTATCATCCTTTTTTGAATTATTTGGGAGTAGAGTGTCAATTATTTTGAAACAAAATGTTAATTAATTTGATCATTTTGGAGGCAGAGTGTATTCTTAAAAATCAGGAATAATGAGTCTAATTTTGCTATATCTCGAGAATGTCAATGTAATTTACTAAAAAAAAAAAAAATTAAGCATCAAAACAACGGTGGCTAGACATTGGTCCTCTAAGTTTTCTTCCCTTTATTCCATTCCATGTATGCACCATTCCTAATTGAACCTATGATCATCTGAATCGCTGTGTAAGATGTCAATTAGAGCTAGAGATTTATCTTAGAAAAGTGATGGATTTGTTGCTAGAAAAGTGATGGATTTGTTACCCAAACAAAAAAAACTCTTTACAAAAGTTGCATTTTTTAAGTTGAGCTTATATGTGTCCAAACAATTGTCTAGCATTTTTTAAGTTGAGCATATATGTGTCCAAACAATTGTCTATATAATATGCCAAAATTCTTGATCCTATCCCGATTCTATTAATTAGAGATCCTATCCCGATTCAACTAATTAAATATCTTTGTATAATTCAAATCGTTTAAAAGTTTTAGGACTGTGGAATATTAAGATCATACGATCTAGATCAAGGTTTAGCAACCATGACTCCAAATGCTAAATCAAAATCTAAATTCCCAAATGCAAAATCAATATACTTTCTTTTCTTGTATATATAGATTTTTTCCAAGTATAAAGGTCATTGCAAAATTAAAGTTATGCACCTTTTTTTTTCTTTTTTTTTTTTAATATCATATTTAAAATGAAGTACTATGTTAGAAAGATTGAAATTGTGCTGAATAGCTTTTGTATATTATACTTAGTGAATAAAACAGTAAAAAGAGCTGTCATTATATAGGTAGATGTGAGAGTGCAGTACAAGTGAAGAAAGTACACTGCAAGTATGTGTGCTATACAAGTAAGCATAATGGACCTAAAACCAAACATGCTCGCTTATCTTACCATATGTCAGGTCGAACGAATCAAGTTGGATTGGATTAACCTAAATTTGAATAACTAAAATATTGTTTGACTAATTTTAAAAATTAGTAAACACTTTAATCTAAATTAATTTGTAAGTACTATAAGTAATCGATTATCATAGAAATTTATTATGTTGAAACCACTCAAAAGTATACTAAAAATCCAATATAGCATTTTATATGTTTACATAACATTTATTTATTATAGAACCATATTTTTGTGTAAATAAAATTATTAATAAAGGTATTTTAATAATTTAAATGCATAATGACGTTGGGTTTGGGAACCAAGGTATAAAACTCAAATCCTTCCCAAACCCTAGTAGTTTAGAAATTTGAAACGAAACCCTCCTCAAACCCATTAGATAAAATTTCAATCCCTTATCATTAGGGTTGGGTCAAACCGAAAATCCCTTAAAACCTAACCCATTGTCATCTGTAGGTATAACAAAGTACACACTTAAAGCAGTCTAGCACGCAAATCGAGAAAGTGTTTTTCCTAACATTTCAATTTCACACTCCATATCTTTGACTCTTTTTGGCCGAATCCCCTACTTCTCTTTGCTCTTCCATTTTTTATCTATCACTTTATTGCAATCACACATTTTTTATTTTTGATAAATAAACAATTCCATTGATTAAATTGAAGAGCTCAGTACATCCAAATGTCAAGCATTCAACGAAACTTGGGTAATATTCTCATAATTACAAACAAAAATAACTTAAAGAAGATGCAAACTTTGCTATAGTGTGTGCCAAATTATTTCCATCTCTATGCGTCCATGAGAAATTACAATTTAGAAAGCATCTAGATAAGGTGCATATATCCCCTATAATGGTGGAAATGGACTAATCAACATGAGATGAAGGCTTTTGAAGAGCATCTATAACACTTTTAGCATCTCCTTCCATAAGCACATGATGGTAGTCTTTCTCTATTGCCATTTGAAGAGCCCATAGAACAGTTTTGGTCTCTGTAACTCTAAGATCCTCGCTGCATTCTACTTTGGCCCAGATTTTCAAAATCTCTCCTTTGTCATTCCTGGCTACTGATGTCGCTCAATAATAAGCAGTACCTTGTAGTACGTGTAAGGGGTTGTCGATCCTCAAGGAGTTTGTGTTTTCAAAAAACAATGTAATTTAATATGCAAGAAAGGTAAGATAAATTTGGTTTGTGGAAATTTTGTAAAGAATATATGTAAAAAAACACTAGGGTTTTGGAGTGTTTCTCTATACCAATATAATTTCTTGTAATCCTGGTTAAAAACCTTGTTCTAATAACAGTTTACAAGTTGATTATTTTCCTTTTTAAAAAACTCTTGACATGGTTGAACTAATAAAACTCAGGAACACTATATTACTGGAGAAAATAAAATGGCTAGAGTAATAATTAGAAAGGCCTTTCAATTTATAAAATACAAAACCTAATTAAAACCATGCAATATTCCCCCTTAATCATAAGAAAAACATGATTGAACTTATAAAAAGTATGAAATAAAACATACATCAATTAGGAATCAATAAATTAACAATCAACTGTAATTTAACATTAAAAATAAAATGGACTACAAGTATTCATACCTTTATATAGAAAACATAGCCTCTAATCCTAGCAAGAGGCTTAGCCAATCATGGCTAAGAAAAAAGAAAACTAGAGAAAATAATTTCTAGAGAGAAAACTAGAAAGAAAACTAAAAATAATAATAATAATTGCCCCCAGGCGGTTGCTACTCCCAAGTTGCTATCCACGCTTCTTTCATTTAGGGTTCCAATGGAAAAATAATTTAGTGCATCGCGGGAGAAACATGCAATGCAATCCACGGCAAGAAGAAATTCACTTAAGGCTCCAAATGATCCTGTGTAATGTGGGTAAGTGTTGAGGATGTGCAATCCATAGCCAAAGTAAGGCTCCCACATGAACTTCATTAAAGCTCCTTTGAGTAATGATCTTGTGTGATGCAGTAGGAAAGAAAAGTGTGAGCTTGTGGGCTTTGGTGGCCATGTGGGCTTGTGAGCTTTATTTTTCTTTTTCTTTTCAAACATTAATTTGCACCTCTTTTCTTCTCTTTTACTTATTCCAGCTTGTGATATCTAACTCCAATCTGATCTAGCTTGTGCTTACAATCAAACATAGCCCAAATTAACATATAAGGAATTAAATTAATATACTTAAATGCATAAGTCATGTAATTCAATGAATTGAACAACAAACATTCATTTAAATGTAATTAGACATGAAATGCAACACAATCCCAATAGAATCTCTCTAAAATGCATGTAAATAAGTCATATTTCATGACTTATCAGCTATCGCTGCTAGTGTTGTTCTAGACTGTAATACAACTAGGTCAACATTCAGTTTGATGAACCCTGTAGGTGGGGGTCTCAAAACAACGGGTTCTCTTAGACTGTCAGCTTTAGAATATAGGGAAACGAGTTCCTTGAATTCATGAACTTGTTGATCAAGACCACTGTGTGGGGCAAAAATTAATTAAGACACATAAAGGGCTACAAATAGAAGGGGAAGCATAATTGGGTTTGATCTTTACTTTACAGCATATTGCAGCTGTAAAATACAGCTGGGTAAAACAAGAAATATCTACAAAATATCATATACATGTTCTGTGAAGTTCTACCATATTCTTGGACAAAAGGATTCTATAAAAGGGAAGGGAAAAGCAATGTAAAAAGGTCTGAAAGGGAAAGGTTCCAGAAGAGACTGGAGAAAGATGGAGTCTCTCATGGTGCTCAGACAAAACATTTTATCGTATTTGTAGCTATACTCATATATTACAAAATCTCTACGTGGATGTAGGCAAGTTGCCGAACCATCTAAAATTATGTGTTTTGTATTCTACTCTATTTTTTTATCCAACGGTCTCCAATGGACTGAGATTCAACGTGCTGTGAGGTTTAATACGGTTCCAATATTATCCAAAAAAATCTCACCTACAATTGGCGCCATCTGTGGTAACTGCACTTCAAGCTTCGGCGCTATGATGTCTCAGTTCATCAGAAAGCTCAAAAATTCAACCAAGAGTAACAGATGATATTTTAGCTCATTACGGCAGACCCAACAAAGAGAAAAGGACTCAAGAATTCCTTTCAGAAAAACTTGCCGAGTCCACATATAAAAAAAAAACTCACCAAAGCACATGTAGTGCACCTCGGCTGCATCAAACATCTCCTCAGCTTCGATACAAGCCTTCTCGGACTTCTCCTCGGTTCAGTGGGATCTGTTTGGCATCGGTCTAATCCTCTCGGCCTTATCAAACCCAGATCTGGTCTCGATCTGATCCTCCACGACCCATCTCGGCTTCTTCAAACCACCTCGGCTTCTTCAAACCACTTCGGCTTCGGTCTGGTCCACTTCGGCTTCGGTCTGGTCCATCTCGGCCTCGGTCTGACCCTCCTCAATCTGTCTCAGCTCCGTCAAGCTCTCCTCAGCTTCAATCCGAAATGCTCGACATCCCCAAAAAACAGTCAAATCTATCCTCGACTTCAGTTCGAACTGCTCAGAATCTCCAAGAACAGTTAAATCTCCCCTCGGCTTCAGCCCGAACTGCTCGGAACCTCCAAAGAACGGTCAAATCTCTCCTCGGTCTCAATCCGATCTATCTCAGCTCCGTCAAGCTCTCCTCGCCCTCGATCTGTTCCTACTCGACTTCGGAGCAATCTGTCTCGGCTCCGTCAAACTTCTTCTCAGCCTCAATCTGATCTGTCTCGGCTTCTTCAAGCCCGACTTAGACTCTCCACCAGCCATCTCGGCCTAAGTCCAATCGTTCTTGGTCCGCACAAGCCACTACCGTATGGGTTGTTGGTATTTAAGAGAGAAGTTGAGCAGAAAAGAAAGCATTTGGTATTGATTTTCAATGGGTTTTAGCCAAATAAAAGAAAAGCAGAGCAGAGCACTTTCGGAGGAATAAGTGGCACGCCCACATGACTCTTTGGAAAAGAAAGAAGAGAAAGCAATTGCGTAAAAGCTCCAACTTGCAGAAGAGAGTATCAGAGCAGGTATGTTTTTTAACTTTTGGTGAGGCTCAGTATATTGGCTCATCATGGGATTCGGTCCCAAAGCCAGCTTACATATATTTTTATATTTGAGAAATGGGTGACAGTAATTCCCCCATTATCTTTTTATATTTTTCAGCTTATTAGTGTAGTACAAACAACTATATTTGGTTTATATTTGTGGTGACGTTAAGTCAGGTGCTGGTAGTATTCTTGGAAAAGGACAAAAAATCTTAAAGAAAGATGTAGATTTTCGGTCATGGCATCAGCTGATGGTATTTAAAAAAAAAAAAATCTTAAAAAAAAGGAGGAGATGTATTCGGCCAAAGCTTGATGGCAGTGCTGGTAGTCCTTTTGGTTAAAACAAAAATCTTGGGGAAAAGATGGTCTAACTTTAATGACTTGTTCCAGTAGTCTTTTGGGAAAAGACAAAATTTTAGAGAAAATGGACATGTTCGGTCATGCCTTAATGGCATCTGTTAGTAATATTTTTGGAAGAAACAAAAAATCTTAAAAAAAGAGTAGACTTTCGGTCAAACTTTGTTGGCTTGTACTGATAGTCCATGTTCGGTCAAGCTTTGACAAAAACAAAAAATTCATTTGATAAAGAAAAATTAAACCCAATAGAAACTGGAACCAAATGGGTCGGTTCCAGATATAATAAAAATGTGTGGCCCACATTGACAAAAAAGGGGTTAGAGGAAGGACTTGGTTAGTTGTTCGGGAAAAAAGAAGTCTCTTTTTTGCTCGGGAATAACTGAATGGTGGGGGGAACAACATTAACTATTTTTCTTGGTTCACCGTCTAAGGCATATGTAAAGGAGAGGATAAAGAAATTATTTTAAATTTGGCCAAGCATGTACCTGGCTTCCTCATTCTCTCATATTCGCTTGTAAGTCTCTCTCTCTCTCCATTTTTTAGGATTGGGTTCATACTGCTTACTATACTAAAGGTTTGTGTTCAAATGGGAACATGATGGTTGAAAGAATTGAAAAAAGCAGTAGAAAAAGACAAGATCTCTTGAGATCTATATTCTTTTTCGGTCTCATACATTATCTGCAACTTTTTTGCACTTTCTATATTCTTTGATATTCTTAGTTTTACTGGGCATATGAAAATAGTCATTGAGTTTGTAGTTCCAAATACTAATATTTGGGAACATGAGAAAGGGCACCAACATGTGGGATCAATTGATAGAATGTTCGGTTAGTTATAATTATCTTATTATAATTGGGTAAAAAATGATGACAACTGGTGCCCATTATTTTGGTTATTGCTGCATTGCATGGCTGCCTATCACATAATTGATTTATTCTTGTTGGCTCGTTGCACTTGCAACATCAGCATCACATACGTTCATGGGTTTATTTTTGCAACTAGAGGTTGATATCTATTTCGATTTGTTAGATCAAATGTTCTCAAGTTTTATAACTGTCTAGTTATACTTGATATGGCTGTTATCTTAACCTGACAATATAATTTGAGTGCACAGGGGGGTGAGCACTTATTAAGATTGAACTAGTTATTTTTATAAGATATCACGTACAAATATCAGGAATGAGCTTTTCGCCAAGGAAGAGATGTATTCGGCCTTCTCCAAGCTAATAGATATTCATCACAGGATGGTAAGCACAACACTTCAATCAACTGATGTTTACTTACGTTCTCTCCTGGTTTACTTTTGTCATCAGGAAACCAAAGTATTCAAAATTGACATCTTGGCAAAAATATCTCTTATCTGGAGCACAAAAATCATAGCGAGGGGTATGCATGGTATTGCCAATTGGATAAGGAAGGCTCTAAGACCATTTTCAAGATAAGAATTGAAGGCAAAAAGTAGCAAGCCTATCTCGTCCGGGGGCGAGATGAGGTTAAGTAACAAACGGACGGAACTTATCACTTCTAGGGGAGTGCTCAAGCATCATATCAAAGTAACAAGCCCATCTCGTCCGGGGGTGAGATGAGGTCGATATCACCAACGTAACTCGTCCGGGGACGAGAGTATATCAAAGTAACAAACCTAACTCGTCCGGGGGCGAGGGTAGGTCCAAGTAACAAGCCCATCTCGTCCGGGGGCAAGATGAGGTCGAAATCAAAAACGTATCTCCACCAGGGGAGATGGGCTTGAAAGGAACTTATCACTTCCCCAGGAGTGCTTAAGCATCCTAACTCAAAAATGGTTGTTCAGAAGGAACTTATCACTTCTAGGGGAGTGCTTAAGCATCCTAACTCAAAAATTGTTGTTCAAAAGGAACTTATCACTTCTGGGAAGTGCATAAGCATTCTATCTAAATTTTATTATTTGGTACCATACCAAACAAGACAGAGCAATTATCACCTACTTACTGGGGGGTTTTTAAGTCAAGATCTCCTCGTGACTTGGAAGCATTTAGGTCTCAGCCAAGGTACCATAGTTCAAAAATTCACCTTGGATTTGTCGTTCAAATTTGAGAGGACGGTCTTGAATTCATTGGTATCATCTCTTGATTATTTATTATGCATTTCCTTATGTATATCTATAAGATGTTTGGTCTCCTACTTGAGTAGTATGGAGGACACTTGATTTGGAATCATGGTCATTTTGGACTCCACGGCCACACCTCGACCTCAAGGGTCTTATCTTAATTTGTTATTTTCATAAGAGCGCAGGTCTACTTTGTCTCGGATTGAGTTTTAGTTTTCACTTTCCCGGCTGCGCTCGGGAAAGCGAAGACTGGGGGGTAATTGTGTGGGGCAAAAATTAATTAAGACACATACATGGTTACAAATAGAAGGGGAAGCATAATTAGGTTTGATCTTCACTTTACAGCATATTGCAGCTGTAAAATACAGCTGGGTAAAACAAGAAATATCTACAAAATATCATATACATGTTCTGTGAAGTTCTACCATAGTCTTGGATAAAAGGATTCTATAAAAGGGAAGGGAAAAGCAACGTAAAAGGGGTCTGAAAGGGAAAGGTTCCAGAAGAGACTGGAGAAAGATGGAGTCTCTCATGGTGCTCAGACAAAACATTTTATTGTATTTGTAGCTATACTCATATTTTACAAAATCTCTACGTGGATGTAGGCAAGTTGCCGAACCACCTAAAATTATGTGTTTTGTATTCTACTCTATTTTTTTATCCAACGGTCTCCAATGGACTGAGATTCAACGTACTGTGAGGTTTGATGCGGTTCCAATATTATCCAAAAAAATCCCACCTACAACCACAAATAACAATAATGAGCTTTGGTGTCTCATTTTCATGCAGTAACTTATTTCTAAGATTCCAAAAGTTTAGTGAGGGCTTGAGTCAGGAAGCAATGGCTCTTCATACTTGCATCTTGGCCAAACGAAGGAGGGTCAATTACCCAGTTGAGGATCTCTTGGGAGTTGGCGGCTTGAATAGCATCACCTCTCAGTGTTAAGGATAAACACCAACTGATGCAGAGTTTATCATCTCAGGACAACAAGAAGAGTTAGATAGGATATTGGTTGTTAATAAGTTTAAGTCCTAGTCAATAACTGTTTCTATATGTTTAAGTTCTAGTCAATAACTGTGATTGTATTATACTACAACTCATGTACTCAACTCAATATATATATCAAGCAAATCACTCAACAAAAGTTAAGTTGAGAACTTGAGTTAATACTCTGTGCAGATCTGAATCTCAACACTCAGACTCCAATTCACACCAAATCAAATTGTACATGCTAGGTGGCAGTTAAAGAATAAATGTCTTTTCATTTTCAATGGTAGCATTGCAAAGAAGGCCATCTGTATTGGTTGCAAAGAGGGATGTCTTAGTCCATCTTCCATTCTTTGGAAAATTCTAGAATACTTTGTTATTATATTTATATTAAATGTGTACTCACTCCTCTTATATAAATAATAAATCTTAACATAAATTTAATTAACGAAATTTAATATACTCCCATATTATTCTATAATTACTTTCTTTTTTCACTTTGCGGAAACAACGTGGCTTCCCACTCTTCCATTTTTTTCTCCAAAACTTGCCTGGTTTTCCCACCACTCACACGCTTTCACTTGGCCATTGACTTAGACCACCTTCCTTCCTTTTTCACCGACGCAACCTTTTTGCTCCTTCGATGCATCTTCCTTCCACTTGCGTGCCTATCACTCAAAGACTTAATCGTCAAGTCTCCACCCACTCCATCCACACATTGCTTTCATTATTTTCCCTATGCTATTGCGGGCCATGCCTTGTTGGCTTTTACATCTAGCTCTCTTAATTATTATTACTATTATTTTATGTAATTTTTATATTTTAAAAAGACTATTTAAACGTGACAAGATTTGATTGGACTGATATACATAGTTGACATAGGACCACGTTAGCATGGATTAATACAAAGGGACAAAAGAGAATCAAAATTAGGGAGGGCATATCAAAATTTGGAAAGGATAAAATCAAAATCACTCAAACTTAGATAATGTAAATTACATTTTTTTTTTTTTTTATTGTCAAAAAAAAAAAATGTAAATTAAATTTTTATTTTGTTTAAGTTTTAATTTTAAATAGAACAAGATAACCTTTTATAAAGAATACATACCGACTAGAGCCTGAACCAA
>BKZX01028677.1:0-12952 GCA_014362285.1 Fagus crenata
GCAATTTCCGAAAACTATACCAATCACACTGCAGTTTCCATATATTTCACACTGCAGTTTCCATATATTTGAAGAATCAAGCAACTGATCCATATTATCTAATGACATGTACATGAAAATCCTAAAACTGGCTGAATTCATAGTCCAGGTGACCCAAACAGCTTTTGCTTCAAATACCCATTCAAACACATCAATCATCACTTTAGTTGCAACAAGATAAATTCCTCATAATGCAGCACCAAATTAAGGACTTTCAGCATTATCCCCACAAAATTTCTGGAACTCCTCGCAGTTAAATGGGTTATACATAAATGTTTGTATGTGTGTGGAATATAGCTTGGGAATTCCATTAATAACTCATGACTATTTAGAGACTTTTAATAATAAGAAACTATTAAGTAATAATGGATTCACTGAAAACCAGTAAAATACTAATGATTTTTGTAAGTTGAACAAAAAAAAAAAAAAAGCAAGAAAACAAATTCATTACAAGTTAAAATCATCTTTAGCTACCAAAGCTCATTAATCAGAAACAGAAAACGGTTGTATTTTGCAAAAAACAAATGACAAGAAAAGCACAAAAATTTCCATACATACATTACCCCACATAACAAAATCCCAGGAATCAAATGGATATTACACATAAACATGTGTATGTGTGTGTAATTACTTGGGAATTCCATTAATAAGTCACCACTATTCAATGGCTTTTGTAATTTCAACAACAACAACAACAAAAGAAGAAGAAGAAGAAGCAAGAAAGAAAATTCAAAGAACAAGTGAAAAAAGATGCGAACTTTATGGCAAACTTTGAAACTTTCCCACTAAAACTCGGTTCACTACTGCACCAGTTTGTTGTGAGAGCAAGACACGGTCTTTCGGGGCATTCAGTCTCCATTGCTGACAAACATGGTTGTAGAATTGTTGGTCCATTCGACATGCCATTTATGATAAGCTATCTACAAAGTACGACCACGCAAACACAACAATGTTTAGTCAACATGTCTTCAATCAAAGAAAACTAGTGCATGTTTGGTACGCGTGATTCAAATCCGGATTCAGTGATTCAAATCCATAATCACTGGGTCCCACTTAAAAAAATGTTGTTTGGTACGTAGTTTTTAAGTGAGGATTGAAATTCCAACTTGAATTTTATGTGGGTCTCATGCCAAATTTGAGTTCTGCCTTTGCCCTGTTTTTAAATCCAATCCAGATTCAAATCTGGACTCAATTCTTGTGGGTCCCAGTTTATTATCGTTATTGGACCCACACGTTTCTTCTTTTCTCCCAATTTTCTCTCTCTCTCTCTCCTCCAGATGCTGTGCTGCTTCTCTCTCTCGGCCATTACAATTTCTTCGAGAACACCACATACGGCCACCATGGCCGATTTTTCAAACTTACCCATGGAAAAACCCCAATTCAAGCTAACAAATCAACCAAAAGCCAACACAACAACACTAAAAAAAAATCTAATCCATATCTATGTAATGATCCAAAAAACACAACAAAACCTAGCACGACACCGTCACACCTTTCTGCTTGTACTTGGCAGTGGTACCGCCACTCTTCTTGGTATTTGCAGCAACAGGAACATGATTGAAGATGGGTGACACTAGATTTTTATTTCCGAGTGATGGGTACTTGTGAGTGTGTGTGACGGATGGTTTGCCATATCCTTTTTCACAAGTTTATTTTTTAAACTTGTGAGTAAGAATAATTTTTTGTGAAGATAGAAGGGTACTTGTGATGGTGTGTGACGGATGGTCTGGGTTATTGTCCTAGTGAGAAAGAGAAGAAAAGGGGAAAAGAAAAAAAATAGAGAAAGAAGAGAAGTGAAGAGAGAGACGGTGAGAAAGAGAAAAAAAAAAAGAAAAAAAAAAAAAAAGAAGAAGATAAGGATAAGATGAGATTTGTGGAGAGAGAGAGAGAGAGAGAGATATTTGTGGAGATTTGTGAAGATAAGGATAATAATGTAATGATAAAATTATAATAAAATTATTAATTTTGTATTGATAGTAGATTAAAGGATGAAATCCTCTACAATTATTATAGGTGCAATCAAGTCTAAAAACCAAAACTATGTACCAAACATAATTTTTTTTTTAAATTGTGATTTCAGTTGTGAAACCAAAACTATGTACCAAACATAATTTTTTTTACAATCTTGAATTCAAATCAGGATTAAAGTTCCAACTTCAATAAAATAAAAAGTCACGAAACCAAAACAGAAAACGAAAACACGTACCAAACAGCTCCCTAAATTCCACAAACCAAAACAACAAAAAGGGACATTGGTTACCTATGTATGTGTTGCTGGGTCGGTCTCAACAAGCTTGAGACGGTGACCGTGTCCGTGTCGTAATGAGGTCGGGGTCGGACACGGTTTGGGAGGAGTATGAATTTTTTGTGGAAGAAGGAGAGAGTGGATTGGGGATTGAGGAGTTTTAGGGGCTGGGATGAGGTGTCTCAGCAAAGGGAATGAAACGGCACCGTTTCTAGTTTTTAAGATCACTTTCTTTTTTTTTTTTTTAAGTTAAATTGTTCCAACATTTAGTGAGGAATGGTGATTTGAAAATTGGTTCTCAAAAGAGGGAATGAAACAACACTATTTCTAGTTTATAGGAGAGAATATATATAAAAAAAAAAAAAAAAGAAAAAAAGAAAAAAAAAAAGAAGAAGATATTATTTTGTTGATACTTAACGTTTAGGTCAATTGTAGAAATATACAAAATGATCATTTTGAAAACAGAATAAAAAAATTAAAATCAAATTGGGTGGATCAAAATGAAAATAATCACAAATGTAAAGGACCAAAATACAAACAATTCTAAACTATAACGATGAAAAGTATAATTAGTCAAGTTTTAATGGTAAATATTTTAAAACTTCTGGTAATAAAGTTTCTCCCATAATAAATTACCTTAGTGGTTTTAATGTATTTATAATGCATCGTAGTCACATGTCATACAACTTATAACGTTTACATTAAATCATGGACTAATAAGCATGAATTTTGCTAATTATTTGAGTTTTTGTTATTTTTTATTCGATTGTTGAGGATGGACAGATTTGAACTGTAATTCTCCTTTTAAAGGAAACTATAAAATACCTGTTGATTTACAAGAATTTTAACAATTATTTGATTTGAATTATTTGTTACTTTATGCCATGTCTCAAACCTATAAATAAATAAATAAAATTATGCAATTTCTTGCTCTAAAATCTATCATTTGTCTATAAGTTATTTAATTTATATGAAATATCAATGCATACTGTATAGAAGAGTGCTTTTAAAATAATCATTCTTAATACCTAAAGTGCTAGTAAGTATTTATTTAAGTAGTGATAACATAATAAATTTTAAACTTCTCATTTAACAATGAATGATTAGATATTAAAAAATCTATCATATAGTTATTTTAAAAATACAAGAGGATTTTAATTTGCAAAACCAGTTAATCCAAAAATAAAATCCAATTCTGTTATGAGTTGGTTATGAACCGAATTTTCAACTCAGCAAATTAGCAAACTCAAGTTAACCCGACCCCCATTCAAACGCAACGTTTTACAGTTGTGGACTCTGGAGTCTGGACAAAACTAAAAAGAAAAGGTACGGCTAGCAATACGGGTCAAATCCCACCCACCGAATCAAAATCCGACCCGAACCCGCAAGTATGCCACCAGCTCTGATTGTACAAAAAAAGTGCAGGAATTGGAAAAGCAATTCCAAGAGTGTTGGGATTTGGGAAGATGGGTACTATTCTCATGCTGATGATTCTCTTATGCCTCACCACCACTTCTCATGGGGCAAGAATTATTGAAAAAGAAGAAGAAGAATTTTATTCAAAACCCAATTGGAACAACAATGACAGGAATTCAAGGAGAGTGATAGATGTGAAGGGATGTCCTGAATCAGTGATGTCCATTTCAGTGTCCACCGCCCTGATAGAGCTCTTGACTTCAATACCATTGTGGGCCCAACTCTCTCCATGGTCAACCCTACCAGATGGGAAACTTTAATATTACTGTAAAGCTGTAAATGTCTGATGTTCTTATCAAACTAAAGTCCTGATGGTTGTTTCTTTTGTAATCTTCATGTTTTCCTTGTCCTTACCAGATGGGAAAAGCAAGGATTTGTTAACAATGAAGCAAAAAGAGGAGTGGGTGGAATACCAGAACATAATGGAAGATGTTATAAAAAGGAGTGGACTTGACAAGAGCATTTTCTTCGACCTTAGGGGGAATCATGATAACTTTGGTGTGCCAGCTGTCGGTGGTTCTTTTGATTTCTTTTCAAAATATAGCAGCAATGGGCAGTTGGGCAGAAGTGGGAATGTCAATAGTGTCACTCTGCAGGTCAGTTAGGCAGAAGTGGGAATGTACTGCTCAGAGATTTTTCTATTTTCATGGTTTCAATGGCAATATAACTGCTTATTTTTTCTGCCCCAAGTCAAATTTGGGATTGTTCTTTTCTTTTCTTTTCAAGCCAGGATTAAAACTGTCATGTTGCTGATTGTTAATTGAAAAGATTTTTTCCCCCTCTTATGTACATTTGTGGTTTGTAATCTTTTTGGGCAGAAACATCTCTTTGTCGGCTTTGATAGCACAATGTCTGTTGGTTTACGAGGTCCAACTAATCTTTTTGGGCATCCTACTGATCAACTGTTAGCAGAATTAGATTTGGAGCTCTCACAGTGGAATTCTCAATCAATAAAACCAGTGACCAAGATTTCCTTTGGGCATTTTCCCCTTTCATTCTCAGCATCCTCAAATTCTGGAAAGAGCGTAAAAGATATTCTCCTCAACCATTCACTATCAGCTTACCTATGTGGGCATCTCCACTCTAGGTTTGGTAACAATTTGAAGCGGCACCACCAATCTAGGCATCCTTTTTTTTCCTTGCCGAAGTTTTTACAGTTTAATATACACCAAATGTCTGCTGGAAGTAATGTAAATTGTTCTTTTGAAGCCCCACCTGTTGAAGAATTCTGGGAGTGGGAGATGGGTGATTGGAGGAAGAGTAGAGCAATGCGAATTTTGGCCATTGATAGAGGTCATGTTTCATACGTTGACATTGACTTTAAGTTGGGAACCAGAAAAACAATTATATTGCCCACATTTCCACTAGATTCACGCTTAATGTCAACATCTTCATCACGTGCAAGTATGAATGTCAAGTTATGCTCCCATCATCTTATGACTCAGTCAGAGCTTTGGTTTTTTCTGTTTCTCCAATTGTGTCAGTCATGGCTAGGATTTTTGACACCACACCGGGAAAACTCAATTTGGTATTGGAGACATCTATGACAAACCTTGTGGATAACATCTCTAGGGGG
Organism: Fagus crenata; assembly: GCA_014362285.1. NCBI lineage: Eukaryota > Viridiplantae > Streptophyta > Magnoliopsida > Fagales > Fagaceae > Fagus > Fagus crenata. Next base: position 5,337 of record BKZX01028677.1, read on the forward strand.
GATTTTTATACTGCTCCATGGAATTACAAAGCATTTGAGGACCCATCTGCTGATAGATATTGGTTGCAAATTGAAGCGACTAACATCTTGGGCAGATCAACTCTGACTGAATTAAGGCCGTTTTCTGTTAATGGTCTCAGTGCAAAGCTCTCCTGGACATGGAAGGAATTTTTTGTCATGGGTTGTCAATGGGCTGCCTTGTATTACCCAATACTCTGGTCTGCTCTGTATTTTATATTTTTCATTCTTCTTATTCCTAAAGCTCTCCTCATTTACTCAAAGAAGCAGTATACTTGCAGGAGTTTCATTGCCAATAAAGGTTTCATAAATGGTATAGCATGGGTTTTGCAAGAGTTGTGCAGTGTTCCCATAGTTTGGTGTGGTATGTTAGGATACATACTCCATCTCATATTATTACCCTGGTTTATTGGGCAAGTTTTCACCAATGGCAAGGATAGGGGATACATGACTTATATGGGTTGGGTAGTTAAAAGTTCTTATGGAAGGGAAAAACATGAGTATGTTGGATCTCCAGATATTATGGTGGTGGTTCTTCCCCATCTCTTCTTTGTGGTTTTGCCTTCTATTTTGGTCACTGGAGCTTTGGCTGCTGAAAGAGAGATCTGTTGGGAACAATTTCTATTGCGTTCAGGAAAGAAAGAAGATGATTATGATAGCGAAAAAATGAGTTTTCAGTTGTATGGTTACCAAGGCATTGAAAATTGAAAATTTCATTTTGGCAAGCGGTGGATACGAAAAGTTCTGTTGGTAGTATGCCTGGCAATTTGTTGGAACCATTTTGGGGTTAGTCTTCTACTGCTAATCTATTTTAGATGTTAACATATGTGATGCACGACAACAATGGGGGAATAGAGATAGGGAAAAAGGATAGAACAAACAGAGCAAATCTTAGGAATCACCACCTAAAATCTGCCTGCAAAACCCTAGGCATCACCACCTTAGGGGTGTCTGGCATCACTACCGAACGAAGAAAAGAGACGCATCTCAAATCATAGAAATTTTCATTAATCATCAAGTTCCTTGAAAATGAGTACAAGCTTTGCTTAAATACGCTACTAAGCCTTAACATAAGAAACCCTAATTCTAATGGGCTCGGCCCAATTATTGGAATTAAAATACTAATAAACTTGATTAGATACTAAAACCTAAAATAAACATACAATCAACTTTGAAATTAAAGATAAAAATAAAATAAATATTCTGCTCCCGCATCATACTCCTCTGGTTGGAGAAAACTCGACCTCGAGTTTTATAATGTTGAAGGAGTAAAAGTCGGACACGGAACACTTGCTTCAATTTTGGAACAGTTGGAAGGACGGAGAACAAAGTAGCCTTGGATTCCATCACATCATTAAACTTGTCAGGAATTATAAATTCAATGTGTGGAATCGGTGAGGAAAATGAAATCACCTTGTCTTCCTTACGTATAGTAGAGTCTTCAACTAACTTGAAAGTAGCATCCACAGCTTGGCCAATCTTGGCAGCACAAAATGTGTCTGAAGCAACACCTATAGAGCACACTGTTTCTTGGAGATAAGGTTGAAGCTTAACAGCACAATTAGTGACCACTTTCTTCCCCAATTTCCATGAAATGGGTGAAACAGTCTCATTTTCTTGTCGTACACTAGCTAATAGCGGACTGAGAAGAGCCAAGGAAATGTCGTCACTCTCATCTATGACCATTGTCATAATTGTTTCCATGGCTGAAAATACAACAGGTGAATGGTTGGACATAATGATCTTTAAGAAAGTTTGAAACATTTCGACAACCAATGCATCACACTCAAGGTCCAACATCACCAAGCACGACTTGACCTTTGCAATAGTATCCAGAATGAAAAGAGCCTTTGTATAATAGCGACTGGACACATGAGACAAGTTTTCAAATACTGCTATAGTGAGGTGAAATATTTCCTTCATTTTCTCATCACCATATGGGACATCTGATGCTGTTATCCTTATAATATCTGTAATACAAGATAAAACTAAAATCTTCACATCCATTTCAGTATGCCTCAAAATTTTGTTAGTGATCAGTGCTTTCATTGAGGGTAAAAGTGCATCACACATTGATTTGGATGGTGCTTGCTCCACATTTGCTAACAAATTTTCAACTTTACCAAGAAGAGTGAGAAGTTCATCAATGGCAGAAGGAAAATTAAGGAGGGCATTCCCAGCATCCTTAAGCTGGTCCTCAAGGGTTGTCTCAAAGGAACTAGGTGTTTTGAAAAATACCATAATTCACTATAACAATTAACTTCAACTAAGAATTTCAACAAGAACCTGGAATGTTGCTGATGTACTCTGAACTTGAATATATATATTGAAGTTGTTGATCGGCTCATGAATTGAGTGCAATTCCAATAGCACAGAAGGAATCAGTCCACAAATTAGATCTAGTCTGACTGTCTAACTTCAAGGGGCTGTGCACGGGCTGGGCCCTTTTTTTTTTTTTTTTTTTTTGTGGGGGTTGGGTAAAGTGTGGGTTTGATAGTGGATGGGGTTTCTGTCACGCGGGTTTGGGTTATTTTTGTTTGTTGGTTAATGGATCGGTAATGGTGGGTTTGAGTATTATGTGGGTCGGGTCAAAACTAAGGGTGGATTTTTAAAGGGATCGGGATATTTTGGGTAGCAGGTTAAGGGTTATTCAAAACCAAAATGTTACCTTTCCTGTGTTGGGTGGTGTCACGCGACATCGAGGGTTGCTGGTGGGTTACAGCGTCATGACACGAGGCAGGTGCAGCGGCGAGAAGACTTGTTTTGGTTAGGCGGCGATAAGATGGATCTCCGGCGAACTTTTGATGGTGCAACCTGGCTCTGATACCAAGTTGATGCAGGACAACAATGGGGGAATAGAGATAGGGAAAAAGGATAGAACAAACAGAGCAAATCTTAGGAATCACCACCTAAAATCTGCCTACAAAACCCTAGGCATCACCACCTTAGGGGTGTTTGGCATCACCACCAAACGAAGAAAAGAGACGCATCTCAAATCATAGAAATTTTCATTAATCATCAAGTTCCTTGAAAATGAGTACAAGCTTTGCTTAAATAGGCTACTAAGCCTTAACATAAGAAACCCTAATTCTAATGGGCTCGACCCAATTATTGGAATTAAAATACTAATAAACTTGATTAGATACTAAAACCTAAAATAAACATACAATCAACTTTGAAATTAAAGATAAAAATAAAATAAATATTCTGCTCCCGCATCAATATGCATGGTGTGGAGAATATTTGTATTATATCGTTACACTGCAGGAAACAAAAAATGGAACCGATAAATTACTGAAACACTTGGATGCTTTTTCACAAATGGAAAGTAGCACCCACCTTTTTATGTTGTGAATTGATTTAATTGATAATTGATTGGCTTAGTAAGTTATGTAGACTCAAAAGCTTCATTTCCTTTACTATGGCTTTTGTAGATTGTGCAGAAAAGTGCCAAGTATATTTATTATTCCCCGGTGTTCGATTATCAGTCTTCACTTATATTTCAGTCTCTTATTCTTTTTTGTTTCTTCTTGCCTTTTTCTATTTTTCAATTACAGAGTTGCAGGGCTTTGGTTAAAGCTTATGGGATGAACCCATTGATTCATTTTCCGGATATAGCTTTTCAATTCCACTATTATTGGCTTATGCTGTCTACAAAACCAGTAGTATCTGATGAGCATTTGCAAGGAGTAAACATGTGCTAACCTTCATCAAGTTTATGTGGATTATATTAGAAGCAGTATTTGATACTTTTAGAAGTGATAGCAAATGATGCACTTCTTTGCTACTGTTGTGTATTTGGCTATACTTATATGTTCAAAGGTGAGATAAAAAGTGACTTAGTTTATTTGCTTAAAGCAGCCTTGTGTCTCACCTTTAAGCAAATAAGCTAGCCAAACACCTTAATCCCATAACAGCAAAGATTGATGGTTTTGGCTTTGAAATGGAATGTGATCCCCCCCACCCCCCATAAAAAAATTAAAATAAATAAATAAATAAATAAGGAAAAAAGATGTGTAATTATTAGCTCCTTAATAATTAGGCCAATGTCCTAGAACTACTTAACTATCACTTGTATTACATTAGAATTTTAGTGTATCACATTAAATCAATTTTTATCATCTATGGACATGCCTTTAGCCACTCCCAAATCAAATATGGCAATGATAGTAAGTAAAGATTATATACAATATCTTGGTCATTAGTGATATTGTTTTTTGTGCTTCTGAGATCAACATTGCTCAACAAGAGTGAAAGTCAAAATAGTAGGAAAGAAAATCTATCATAGAACACATACACATGAACCAATTATTTTCTAGATGTAGAAAAATTAGATCCAATAAAAAAGAAAAAGAAAAAAAAGAAGTGTCCTTATCCAAATATGAGGGAAAGTAAAGTGTCTTTTATTATTATTATTATTATTATTATTATTATTATTATCATGTATTTAGTGCAAAAGTTGTAATGTGAGAACATAAAAACTATTCAAGGATGAAATAGTTATTAAAAAAAAAAAGTTGAAAAGAGTGAGAAGATATGTAAGAATATAATACAATCATAAAATCCCAAAATTAACCCAACTCTTTAAGAGGGTCTCGATCCTCCTCATACAATTCACTACAAAAAAAATGACTTTTTACGAGGGTCAAACCTTCGAAAAAGGTTATTTCGACGGTCAAGATGATTGTCGAAAGGTGTCGATAGAAACACCGTCGATAAAGATGTTTTGACGGCCTTCACAAGAGTCCTATACAAGAGTCGAAGAAAGTATTTTATTTTTATCGACGGTCATAACCCTCGATAAAGAGTGTTGGATATTTCAGAAATATTACTTGTATCGAGGGTCATAACCCTCGAAATAAGTAATTTTGTTTTTATCGAGGGTCATAACCCTCAATAAAGATTTTTTTTTTTTTTTTCTAAAACAATTCATTGAGCAGGGACCTATACCAAATATACAAGCAATATACCATATTTGTACCAAAAATCTCAAGAATGCAAGTAATGCAAGTCCAAATATGTAAATGGTATGTTTAATTCTACTACAACAAATCCAACAAATCCAATCGAAGTCCAAATAAAAATCAAGTAATGCAAGTCAAGTCCAAGTCTAATTCTACTACAACAAATCCAATCAAGTCCAAATATCAGGGTCCACTTCCTTCCCACGAACAATTCTTGTTGGACGAGAATATGCTTCAACAACCTTTGGAAAAAGATTGCCTCTTGACAGGGCTGCCATCTAGAACCAATTATTCATAGACCATTAGAAACTAATACATCATTCAAGAAAATTGAAAACATGTAAAAGAAATATATTCCATGTAAATCCTATTTCTTTTAAAGTAAATATTTAGAAAAGGCACTGAAGCCATGTATATGAAATATATATTTTTAAAAATTAAATCTTTTACTTAAAAAAAAAAAAAACCAATTTAGAGCAAAAGGACTGCAAAAGTCCGTGGATAAAGAGATTTAAGGGTCAGTTTCATATCCTAATCCTAGCTCACAGAGCAGTGCCTCCTGGCAGCTCTGGTATCTATGGTATCACTGAAAATTACAACCAAATTGATATAAGAAGTTTATTGTTTTCTAGAATCTAGAAAGAGTGAATGGACCGTGTAAAGAAAAGCTCTTTTTTTTTTTTTTTCCCAGTATCACTTTAATATGGTGGTTATATATATTAAGTAGCAATTTGTAGCAGACACTGGTCAATATATACCAAAAAGGAGTTGAAAAAAGTCATTTACCTTATTTGCTGACTTTGCTGCCAGAGAAGGCAAGTTTGCCCGCTCTGCAAGGACAGAACGAACTACTTCTGAGCTTATTCCCTTATCAAACTGTAACCAAATCACAGCCAATATGCCAAAAAGTGAACTCATCGTCTTTTCAGAGTATATTACATGTCCTCAAATAACATGCTTTGATTCTTTATTAAAAAAAATAGGATTACAAAGTAAATAATAATGTTAAAGTCAAACAAATTATCTGACATAGTCTTGTTAAATAAACCAAAAAAAGAAGAAGAATCTTATATTACCCGAAATTACCATTTTCGAATATAACAAAGTAAACTTGGGGAGTATGAAACACACATATCTCCCTTTTCAATCAGAAAAATGAGAAAAACAGATCTTAAAATTGTTTCAAAAGGTTTATTCGGAAATCAGAAAAAGTGCACATTAATTTCAGGAACAAAACCAGATTAAGGTAGGAGATGGATGTAACCTCTTGAACAGTATAGACCCTACGAATTCAATTTATAGTAATGACTTCAAGTTTGAGTAGTTTCCTTACCAATGGTCTTTGGACCAAATGGAATCTCATGTCCCCATAGAGAAGGGTTGGAGATTAAGGTTCTGGTTCAATCTACTATAGGAGTTATTAGTATTTACCTAGCAAGAGAAGTTTGGTTCAGTTCATCTTTCTTATTACACTTATTTTAGGTGGCGTGCCCATGTTCTCTTATATTTTCCAGATGAGCATAGTGGAAACTCAGCTACAAAAATTCAACTTTAAGATTTGCAGTCACTGATCAAGCTTCCTACACTTTGTTCAAGATAAATGTATTCAGACAAACCATTTCGAGCAGGCAAAAATTTTGTGAAGTATTGGTACTAAAACTATGCCCCTCAGTCAATCCTGTCATAGCTCAGCAGTGAAGGCACCAAGAGCAGAACGGGGAGGGGTTTCAGGTTTGACTCTTACTATAGCCAGATATAAGAAACTGAAATAGACACTGTTCCCCAATGATACAATTCCTTGTTTTCTGTTGAATAAATTCTCTAAAACAAGAAAAAAGGAAATCATTTTTGCAAATGAAAAGAGGTATGACAGAATAAGTTTGTTAAGCAATGAACTCCTTAACATAAATAGTACACACACCAGAAATTGCTCCAGTCTCCGAGTAACAAATTGATGTACCTGAAATGAAAGATGCAATCAGAATAATCAGATGCCCATAACAGCTGTAAACAAATTTCAAGCATGATGATGAATCCAAAGTAATTGAAAGGCATGGCATATATAAGAGGTGTTAATATAAATAAGTAATCAGGAAACACATGCAGAGGAACAGAAACCTACTCAAATAATCAGTTGTATGTCATAGCATTGGAATTTATAGTGGCAACCATAGGAACAGTGATGTTAAATTGTGATAAAACTATAGAAGGGTCTTTGCTCTTACATCATCTATCGTACTGGCATCTACTTTAATGTGTTGGACTTCAGCAGCGAGTTCCAAAGCTTGTTTTAGATCCAGATTTCTATCCTTTTCTACCAACACTTGGACCTAAAAAGAAGCAAATGCAGCATAATTGAGTATAATTATCTGAGCCTCAAAGCATTAAAATGATAAAATAACTTACAAAACCATAAGAGATTCTTCGCAGGCCAAATGGGTCATTGGTGGAACTTGGCTAACAACCAGAAGCAAATAAGCCAACAAGGCTATCTAATCTGCAGAAAATGGATTACATTAAGAGAACTGCAATCAGGGTATTCTTGGTGAAAGGAGCAGTATGCAGTGCAGTATAATAATCTTCTCTTACAAACTCATGTCTTACCCAAGACTAAAACCACCACCTTCCATTCAG
>BKZX01028678.1:0-18405 GCA_014362285.1 Fagus crenata
GGCACATGAACTAAAACATTTAAAAACAAATACCAAATCTTCAGACATAAACAATTTTGAATAGCTAATACACAATTATGAAAAAAGAAAAGAAAAGTAAAACATATACAATAGAAAAAAAAAAAAAACCACCGTATCAGCAACCCACCAAGAGGAAATCAACCGCAATCCATCAAAATTGCACCAAGGAAACCAAAGAAGATGGGGAAAAAGAAAAGATGAAAGCTCAACTCAGAGGGGCTTTTCAATTTAATATGAATTTCTTGGGAATGAAAAGTTTGAACTCATCAATAACTTCACTGTTTGATTCTTCCTCTAGTCTTATTTCCAAAATTGCATCAATATCAATATCAATATGTATTATCCTCTAAGAATAATTCAAGATGCAGATGCATGAAGTGTGGCATTGTTCTTATGAAAATGACCCCACTCGCTGCCAAAACACTGGTTTAATATGCCAAAAAAAAAAACACATGCCACTACAATTTAATTGGAGCTCAACGCCTGGACATGAAACCAAATAGAGATGGGCAAGGGTTTAACGTTTCAATCCCAATCACCTGTAAAATAAAAATAAAAACATACATATATGCTTTTGTAATAGAACTTTCCAGCCTTGGCCAATTGATTGGGATCCATTATGAAGTAATAATTGCTAACTTCCTACCCATGACTACTCTCTACAATTGAAGGTTTTTGGTTTCAACTACTTCATCACCCTATGAACTCTATGACTATTCAACAATTTATTCAATTCATGCATCTTCAATATGGTCTAACGTGTCCAGTAATTGCTTAATACCCTATAATGCTTTATAACAGTTATGAAAAAAAACAATATATGAGTTCCATTCAACATTACATTTATCAGGACTTCCATCGAACATATGTTGGGCAGTTCTAGGCTGACAAAATTTGCAGATTAAATAATAAAATAAAACTACCCAGATTTTTTAGTTTCATATTTGAGTTAGTACCATAAATCTTCAATTTCTTATCTCTTCTTCAAAAAAATATTTTTAATTGGGTTTCTTCATATTCAAATTATATCATATCAAATCCCTAAAATTGAGTGACAAACTAAAATACTAATACCATCTAAATGAAAAAATGAAGCAAACAAAGAAACCTAATTGAGGATAAGAAAAACCGGCCTCCACTATAAACATCTCCCTGTCAAAGGTTGTGTCATAGAAGGATCTTATCTTTGTGTCTTCATAGGGTATCATGAAGATGTTTATATAGCATATGAAACAAAGAAATACGAAGGAAGAGTACAGAACATACCTGGTAGGAAGGAACATTCTTTTTTCTGGATCAAAATCTAATTGCATTCCTTGAAACTAACACAGGAAAAGCTCCTGGAGTTTGTAGAACTTCTCATTCGATCAACACCCAAAATGTGCGACCACTGAAAGAGGATTCAGACACCGACCATGAAATATCCGATTAGCAGAAAATAAAGAAATAAAAAAGGTTCACCTTGGGTTGGCTGGGTTGGCTGTTGTTAGGGCAGCGGGTACTGAAGGGATTAAATAGGAGGAAAGCAGAGATTTTTCGATTTAGAGAGGCTAAGGCAAAGTAACGGTGAGCTGCCTTCAATGGGAAAATCGGTTCAACTTTTTGTAACGGTCAAAGAACCTGGCCATGATTTAGTATGCATTAAAAGGAGGCTGGATTTAATTAAAAAATAAAAAAAAATCCAGCTGAAGAGTCGAGCAAGAGAGAGAAAAGAGGGAAAGGAAAAGAAAGAAGAAGAAGAAGAAGCGTGCTGCCTTCCGCAGGTAGATGATGAGTCGTGCGTGAAATAGAGAGAGAGTGGTGAACGTGTGAGAGAGAAATATTAATTATAAGAGTGTGAGTGAGAATTGAATTAAATATAGGAAGGAATGAAGGATAATTTGGCCTTTAGTGGGTGTAGGAATTCTGATGTGTCACTATTTGAAGGAGGTTAAAAACATTCTCTCAGCTTGGCCTTTTAGTTTATATTATAGATATAGATGCGTACTCACTCCTCTCACAGAAGTGGTGGATTCCACCATGAATTTAATTAGCGGGACCCACCACTTCTGTGAAATGAGGGAGTACGCATTTAATATACTCTTAGAGTATAATATAATTATCCCGTTTATTATATGTCCATTTCTCAACCAGTAGCCTATCCAAATCCTAACAGTAACCTTTTATTATATTCACTCTTTGTAATAGCTCAACCATATGGCTCACTGTCATTGGTTGATCGAGTATTCTTTTGCAACATATTCCAATCAAGGACTCAAGGTTACTCAAGTATGTTGCTAAGTTTTTTTTTTTTTAGATAATTGGGAGAAGAAGGATTTGGACTTTGGATGTCTCTATATAGATTATCAGAAAGTGATAGTTAAGCTATTCTTGGAAATATAATTGAACTCTAATTCTCCTTTTAACACATTCTATATCACCAATATAAATAACAAAAAAAAAAAAAAAAGATAATAAAAAAAAAATCTATCTATTGTACACTTGGCCAAAATTGGACACGTGTTACGATCGCTACGGATCCAATACATTGATGCACTGGACCCAATTCAAGTCCGGTAGTAAAATCTCAGGCTTGTTGATGAAAAACAAAGGTTGTGTTTATTTCAAGAACAAGTGATGGGGATGGAGGAGATGTATTTGTGGTTATTGAGGTAAAGTGGTTGGAAGAGGTGGAAGTCTGGGAGCTCTTAAGAAACTGGTTCCTATGGAACCGTAATTGGTCACATATTACACTTGCAAGTAGAGTAAATGATTGTGAGTTTAAATGATACAATTTCTGCATTATTCATAATTAAAAAAATAAAAATATATAAAAAACTTAAGTTTTTGTGAGTTTAAATGATATAATTATAATATATAATATATAATTAGTGGCAGATGAGTTTATAATATATGTGAGGCCGGCGTAATGTATTTTAGATTCTAAGGCACGATAATTTTAAATGGGGTCTTTTTTTATATTTAAACATTAATTAGATAATATTTAGTTAATTGTTTATATCATTTTTTTTTTCATTTAAAATATATTTAATTACTTTTTGAGGTGCAAAATTAATAATTAAGTTTTTGTATTCAAGTTCCTCTAACATTTCATTTTTAGTTAATAATATAGCTAATCCACCTCATTTTTAAATATGATTTTATCAATTTTATTTTCTTAAATTTCTCTATCTGTAGAAGCAACTGTGATAGATATTGTTAGTAATAGTGGGTAAGTGATACATGTAGGGATGGCATTAGGTTAGATTGTGAGGGTTTTTTGGCCCAACCTGACCCTAATGGTAAGAGTTTGGAATTTTATTAAATGGGTTTAGGGAGGGTTTGTTTTCAAATCTCTAAACCGACTAGGATTTGGGAAGGGTTTGGATTTTACACCTAGATTTCCAAACCCGACCCGATTATGCATTTAAATTGTCAAAATGCCCTTATTATTAAATTTATATACACAAAAATTAGGGTTTTATAAAAAAAAAGTAATGTTAGTAATTAAATAAATGTTATGTAAACATTTAAGATGTTATATTGGATGTTTAGTATATTTTTTTGTGGTTTCAACCTAATAAATTGCTATGACAATTGAGTATTTATACTACTTTCTAATTAATTTAGTATCAAAATTTCTTAATAATTATTAAAATTAGTCAAACAATATTTTAATTATACAAATTTAGGTTAATCTAATTTGACTTGACTTTTTCAACTTAACATATGGTAAATAAGTGGATGGGTTTGAGTTTTTCAAATATGAATGAGAAGGGTTTGGGATGGAATTCCTAAAATTTCATAGGGTTTGGTATATAAAATATTTAAAGGGTTTGGGTTTGGAAAAACTTCTTCCACCCAAACCCGACCCGTTTCCATTCCTAGATACATGCATTTAGAAAAGAATCTAATCCGATTCATGCGCATTAGAGTACGCATGGACCCATGGTTACCTCTCCTTGCAGGATTTATGCTTAGAATGGACAATGGTGATAGGGTGTGGATACAGTGTCGCTATGAGCGAATTCATAAAGTCTGTACTAAGTGTGGTCTCATTGGACATACTAGAACACAATGTACCTATGTAATGGCTGATATCGAACATCTTTTGCACAGGCAAAGACAGAGAATACAACGAGAATTTTAGGTCCAATATGGGTTTGATCCATTAGAACCTTATTTCGTTAATGAACTCCGTGCATTCTATAATCGACCTCACAGGCAAAATACTCAGATTCGGTTTGGAACTCTTGCACGTGATACAGGTTACCGACAACGCCAACATCAGCAAGGCAGAGCACCCCTGCCACAACCCAACCCCTTCCCTCCCACTTTGAACCGAGATGATGAGCCTCTGCATGTGCCTAATCCGGGGACTGCATCACCCAATCATGTGCCGGAAACTCAAGAAGGGGAACATGCAACCACTGAGCTTAATACAGAGGCACACTTTGATGCTGCTACTGCTCCTTTTAATGATATTGGCACAAATGAGAATTTCAATCTTCCGCAATGGCAACCACTTGAGAATTCCAATCTTTGGTGGATTCGAATTGAAGATGAGGAGCTGTTCCTCACTAATGCAAATATGATAGTTCTCGGAAATGAAGACCCTCCACTAGTAGCAAATAACATGCAAGAATTCCATTTCACAGTAACAATGGTCTCCAATGATTTTCCAGAAGGAGCTACTACATCGCTGGAAGCAACCCCCAACACTATAGTTCAACATATTGAGCCATGCAATGTGGACTCCTCCAAATCCTTGGATGATCAACAATCTTCAAGTCTAATACAGAGAATGAACAGAGACGAATTTAGATTCGAAGCAGGAGAACCAAGCCAAACTGCCCTGGAATGCCGAGAAGAAGAAGCTATTGACTCCCATAGAACTATACTTCATGCGGCAACATGTGAGACTGACCATGCAGCACTCACTCTAACTTGGCTCCAGGATTCAACGGGTATAAACCTCCACCAATTTAGTAAGCCTACTAACTTATCACTCCAAAGCCCATTATCCTTCCTCCAACCCAATTGTCCCGACCCTCCCCACTCCATAAACCAGCCTATGATAGCCCACATGGAACACACAAACAAGCCCAACCCAACTATAGACCACGTCCAAACCCAATCCTCTAACCTCATCTTTACTTTAGACTCCTCTTCGTCCACCTCCTCAGATAGTTTGCCACCTCCAACCATGTCTCCCTCAACCCACTCTGGAAACCCCATCACTAGTTCTCAATCCTCACATAACCCCAGACCAAAAAAACGATTTCGGAAAGAATTTGGCTGGCTTGGTCGAAATCTGAGACAAAGGCTGTTTTGTGGTCTTTTTAGCAGAGCTGCTGCAAAAGAACAACACCAGTGGGATATTGACTCAATAATGGTGGTAGAGGATCGTTTCGCATAGTTGGATATGGCAAATGGAAGTGCTCACCCAATCACCTCCTATAGCTCTCAATCTGATGGGTTCTGGGAAGTTGACCCACTTCAGCTTCCCCAAGCTCCATGAGAGTTCTCTGCTGGAACTGTAGAGGATTGGGCAACGCCTCTACGGTTCATCACGGCAAAAAGATTGCCGAGGAGTGTAAACCCGATTTTTACTTTTTGTTGGAAACCCGGTTGAAAGGAGGCGATGGCCAGAAGACCCTTTCCAGTTGGGGTTTTGAAAAAAAATTTGAAGTGCCAAGAGTTGGTCTTAGTGGAGGCCTTGCTTTGGGATGGAATTCTCCATGGGAAGTCTCCATTCTAGTGAGTAATCAATTTCTCATCCACACAGAAATCACCAATTCTCAAGGAGTTTTTTGTTCAATTACCTTCATCTATGGACATCCTGTTCTATCCCATAGAAATATTTGGGAAGAGTTGGAATCTATTGCGAAGCATGCACACCCAAAATGGCTCTGCATAGGGGACTTCAATCAGGTCCTAGCAGAGGAGGACAAATTTTCTTTTACACCGACCTCCTTACAAGGTAATTTAGACCTTCTCCAAACTCTATCGAATGTTTCTCTAATTCCAATTGAGTCCAAAGGCCTTTCACATACTTGGATGAATAAAAGACAAGCTGATCAATTTGTTATTGAGAAACTCGATCGAGCTTTTGGCAGTGTTGACTGGTTGGACACTTATCCTCATTGCCTAGTTAGAAATCTCCCCATCTTGTGCTCGGACCATGGACCTATCCTATTGGATACAGAATGCAGACCTCCCTTCAAGTCTCGCCCGTTCCGGTTTGAATGGATGTGGACTTCACATCAAGATTGTGCTAGCATTGTTCATGAATCCTGGAATACCAATCTCCACACTGGTTCTCATGCCTTCTGCCTCACAAGAAAAATTGACTCAATTAGAAAAACTTTTAGGCAATGGAATAAAACTACCTTTGGCAGGGTGGAGAAGACAATTTAGGATAAAAAGGAAGAACTTTGAAGTATCCAAGAACAATTAAAATCGATAGAAGATGTCAAACTTGAATGAGAGGTCAAGGAGCAATTAGAAGATCTCCTTCACAGTGTTGACACCCCATTTTGCTACCTATATTCTAATCCTCACACAAACTAGGGTTTTCACAAATTAAAATTCTAAAAACGGAAAGTGCACAACTTGCCTAAATTAGGGTTTTAAACCAACAGTATTTTTGATTGTCTGATCGACAACTAAAAGTAATGAAACAGATCTTTAAGTTGAGACGATTGAAACGACGTGTCATGTGTTTGAATCGGACCACGAGTGTGAAAATTATATCCAGTTGAAGTTTTAATGAACAGAGTGCATAATAATAAAATGGCATTGGGCACATAAGATTAATCCAAATTAATTATGATTGGTCCATTAATTGGATTAATTTTAATTAATAAGATGTAAATATCTTATTGGCTCAAAGTATTAGATTATCATGGACTCTAGCACATTGGATAAACTGAATAAATTAATTGGATAATTGTTGATTAATTAATTAATTAAAATATTTGAATTGTTTGAATTAAATCATTCAGTGTTTTAAGGAGTTAAGAAAAATCACTAATTATCTGATAATATCTGATAATCAGCTGGCAAGAGTTTGAAATTCAAGTTTTAAACATATCAAAAACAAAGCTCTAGACTCTGATTTATTTTATATAAAAAGGGGAGGAGAGTCATAAAACAGGGGGGAGCACAGGTAAGGTAGGAAGGTAATCAATGTATCGTTTATTTTATTGTCATTCCCACAGTTTGCTTTAAGGTGATACTAATATTATTTTCCTTTGTTTTTCTGTTTTCTTTCATGAGCATGAGCACACAATCATGGTCAGCAAGAGCACAACAACATGAGCACACAACAATGGTCAACAGGTAGTACACAGCAACAACAAGGCCACAACATCCGAAACAATGAGAGTAATCTGAACTTGCTTTCTTAATTATTCTGAATTTCATTTGTTATTTCCATTGTACTAACATTATTACTGTTTCTCTTTCATGAGCATACAACCATGAGGAGCTTGGAGCAGAGGAGCACACACCATTACACGGGGCAGAGACGTACACAGAATCTGGGTTTCAGCAAACAACTGAAACCACCAGAGATCATCAATCAACCCACCTTCCCACATCAATTCAGAAACACAAACTCACATATTCTCTCTTACCACAAAAACACCAATCCTGCACACGGGTACATATACAACAACATAATGTCACCATTATCAATTCACAAACACAATTCCTACCTTACAAATACAATCCAACCCACATACAGATTTGACAAAACATCAAACCACACGGGTTCATAAAAAATCCAGCAACACATCACAATTCCAAACCCAAAACATCAAATCCACAATACATGGCCTAATCCTACAAAATCCTCAACCAATTGAACCTGAGCCACCTTCACAAATCGGTGACGAAACAACCCCTCAACACCACCATTACCCAATCACACCCCACACGGGTTCATCCAAAAAACCAAAGTCTTCACCCAAAAACCAACCCCCACACGGCTTCACCCAACACCAATCCCGCACGGCTTCACCCAAAAAATCAACCCACAACACCATGAATTCAAAACCCACACCATCCTCAAACTCACCTTTCAAAACCATGAGAGGGAGAAGAGAGAGAAGCCGAGAGGGAGAAGGGAGAGAAGTTGAGAGAGAGAGAGAGGAGAAAAGCCGAGAAAGAGAAAGCCACTGCCGAGGTTGGTGGCGGTGGCGGCGCCGGCAGTGCATGGTTTCGGTGAGAAGCTCGAGGGGCTGGCCATGGAAGCCTTGGTCCGATCATGGAGAGAGAGATTAGGGGGTTTCCATGAGAGAGGAAGAAAAAACCGTGAGGAAGAGAGAGAAAAGAGAGAGACGGCTGGAGGAAAAAAGAGAAAGAAAGAGATGGGTCGGGTTGACCCGACCCGGTCTTTTAAGTGAAACCCTACCCAGTTCAGTGATGGACCGGGTTGCCTCCTCCTTTAACCCAATAAGCCCATCTCTAAAATCCTACAAGCCCAAACCCCATTTCACATAAATCAAGCCCAACTTAAAATCCAATAATTCTTTTAACCCAAATCCAAAACATTCCAATCCCAAATTTTCCAAAAATCACATTTTAGCCCCAAACTTTCCCAAAATTACACATTGACTCCAAAATTCCACAAAATTACATTTTGACCCCAAAAATTCCCCAAAATCACATTTTGACCTCAAAACTTCCCAAAATCACACTTTGACTCCAAAACTTCCCTAAAATTATATTTTGACCCCAAAACTTTCCAAACTTACATTTTAACCCCAAAACTTTCCAAAATTGCATTTCAACCCCGAAATTTCCCATAATTGAATTTTGACCTCTAAGCCATACAAGCATTCCTCACAAGCTATACAAGCAATTCTTCTCAAGCAATACAAGCAATCTTGAGGTATTCTTTACAAGCCATACAAGCATACAGGTACAAATTCTAGACTGAAATTTATTACTTGTATTTGATTGTTTTGTGTTATTCTTAAATACCATGCTTATATGACTATAACATGATATTTCACATGAAATAAATTAAATAACAACTTGAACATTAAAATTGGATTTTGATGCGAACATGAAGTTATGTACTTTGACATGATATGAATATTGGCCAAGCTTAATCTAGAAGACCGACGTATGTCGGGTAAAATGGGGTGCAAACACCTTCCCATTTTATAACCAAGCCTCCGAATCTTGAATTGAGGGTTCATATTACAAAGTGTTTTGTAAACAAACAGTTTTTCCTTTTACTAGACTGTAACTAGGAAACTCATTTACATGTAATTATTTCTTTTTACAAATTCATTGGCAATTGTACAAATTCAAAGATGAATAAAGAGGAATTATTGTTGTTATGGAATTTCTTATTTTGTCCAAATAATTAAAATAAGTGGCGACTCCATTTACAAGTACAATCAACCTTCAAATCGAGAGGGTTGATCCATTGTCAGTTGGGTCACATTTTGAGGCCCATTTGACCCTCAGGTCGTGGTTCTCACACACAGGGAAGAAGTATTATGGGCCCAAAAGGCCAAAGTTAATTGGGACATCAACGGAGACAGAAATACCAGATATTTTCAGGCAATGGTGAAAAAACGACGAAGAAGTAATAGGATCATTCAAATAAAAAATGACAATGATCAATGGATAACAGAACCTACAGATATTGAACAATGTTTTCAGCAATACTTCCACAAGCTGTATGAGCATCCTCAGAATGAGTCACAAGATATAATGGCTCAGCTTAGCACTTTATCTTTGCCCACTCTTTCTGATTTCCAAGCTGCACAGTTAAACCTTCCAATCTCAGAGGAGGAGATCGTACTAGCAGTCAACCAATTGGGACCTCTAAAAACTCCAGGACCTGACGGAATTGCAGCTGCTTTCTACCAAAAATTTTGGAGTACAGTAAGAATAGACATCATCAATATGGTCAAAGCTTTCTTCCATTCAGGTTTTATGCTCAAATCTCTTAATCATACTTTCATTACTCTCATTCCAAAAGTTCCCAATCCTGAGAAGGTAACCCAATTTAGACCCATTGCTCTTTGCAATGTCACTTACAAAATTATTTCCAAAATCCTTGTCAATAGGCTTAAGCCTTTCATGGATAGTTTAATCACCACATTCCAAAATGCTTTTATACAGGGTAGACAAATAACTGATAATATTATTTTAGCCCAAGAATTCTTTGAATACCTGAAAAAGAAAAGAAAAGGCAAATGGGGCTTCGCTGCTCTCAAACTTGATATGAATAAGGTCTATGATAGGATTAATTGGAACTTTCTGATTGTTGTGCTGAAAAGAATGGGGTTTAGCCAGTCATGGGTTACTTGGATCACTCAATGTGTCACCACTGTCTCCTATAGTATATTAATCAATGGTAGCCCTTCTAATTCCTTTGTTCCTGCTAGAGGTTTGAGGCAAGGGGATCCTTTATCCCCATACCTCTTTCTTTTTTGTGCAAATGTTTTGTCTTGTGCCCTTTTGAAACAAGAAACATCATCACACCTTAAAGGAATTAAAATTGGTAGAGCCAACCAACCACTTAGTCACTTATTATTTGCTGATGACTCATTTTTGTTCTTCAAAAATGATAAAATCTCACCCATTACACTTCAAAACACCTTGGCCTGGTATTGTTGCATTTCTGGACAAAGCATAAATCTTGATAAATCTGAACTCTACTGCTCACCAAACATGGTTGAACAAGAAAAAACAAACCTGGCCACTCTCCTTGGTGTTAAACTTGTTTCCAACCCAGGCAAATATCTTGGCATAAATTTCAAACTTAGAGGAAACATGATTTCTGATTTCCAGGACCTCATTACCAAAGTCTCCTCCAAACTTCAAGGCTGGAAAGCTAAACTATTGTCTCAAGCTGGTAGGTTGACCCTGATCAATTCTGTCCTTCATTCTCTGCCCATTTACACCTTTTCTGTTTTTAAAGCCCCACAAGCTGTTTGCAAAAAACTTGATTCTATAGTCAATGCTTTTTGGTGGGGACATGATCCAAATCATAAGAAGCTCCATATGACAAATTGGGACATAGTTACTAAACCCAAAAAAGAGGGAGGCTTGGGGGTTAAAAAATTTGGTCTTATGAACCAAGCTTTGTTAGCTAAACAATATTGGAGAATATGTAGTAATCCTAATCTCCTCCTCACTAAAACTCTCAAAGCAAAATATAGCCCACAACAAGAGCTTCATTTACATAAACCCAAGAAGCACTCCTCTTGGATCTGGAAATCCATAATGGAGCCCCCTCATCCCATCCTTACTCAAGGCACATGGAAAGTTGGACGAGGTCATGATATCCCCATTACTCATCCTATGTGGTTTCACAGCAGACAGGGATCCAGCAATCTTGTTAATCCTCAAGTAACAAAGGTGGCTGATCTAATCAATCAAGATATTGCTACATGGAAATTTGATGTTGTTATGCAAATGTATGACACAAACATTGCTAACAAAATCCTTGCTTTACCTCTTCCAAAATTTCAAACCCAATCTACCAGAGATCAAATCATTTGGCCCAAATCCACAACTGGAGACTATCAAGTCAAAAGAGCCTATGCATTATTGCATCAGGATCAACCTCAAAACATTATTAGGACCAGATCAGCAATAACTCTACCTAAAAAAATCTGGCAGAACCTATGGAGACTGAAACTTACCAACAAACTTCTTACCTTCACTTGGAAACTACTGCACCAAGCACTACCAGTCAAAACAGAGTTGAACCATAGGGGAGTTCAATGTGATGCCACCTGTATCCTTTGTTCAACTCATGAAGAAACACTTAACCATCTATTCCTCAAATGCACTTTTGCTAGTGCAGTATGGTTGGGAATGGGAATCAATACCAGCTCCCTTATGGAATCAAACACTACTCTGGCAGTGTGGATAATCAACATGTTAGAATCGTATCAAGCAACTCAAACCAATTTTGAGTCTTCATCCTTGGTCATCACCACTACTTGGTGTCTCTGGTTCCATAGAAACCAGATCATATTTGAAGGTAAGCATCCCAACCCATCAGAAGTTTTACTAACAATTCAGTCTTTAATGAATAGGTACAAGCAGATCCAACTCCCAAGTATGCCAACCTCAACAAGTCAAAGAAACACCAGGACCTACACTCCATTTCCAGTAGATTGGTAGCTCATCATCCTTACTGCAAGTGTCGGTTCAAAAAATAAAAATTGGCATGGCATATGTTACATAGGGAAAAACAGACTTGGTCAAACTCTCTTTCTTGGATGTCAAAGTGTAAGGATAGGGGACAGCACTATGGCCAAACTTGCAGCTATTAGGGAGGCTTCCTCTCTTGCATCCAGCCTGGGATTTAGGAGCTTCATAATCTTCACAGCTATAAAAGGAATAGAAGCAATGTGGACAAATAACAAGAAGATTAACTGGCAGCTGACAACCATTTTTGAAGATCTCAAGTGCATCCAACAATCTTATGGCTTGCAAATGTATCTCAAATCAGTCCCTCATATTATCATATTAGAAGCAACTGCACTGGCAACCCAAGCCTCACGGCATTTCCTTTATTTTGTGCACTCTAATGACAATGCTTAGGATGTTTTGCTTTTTGTGTTTTTTGGTTGCTTCTTGATTTTCTGCTCTGTTCTGTATCAAAAAAAAAAAAAAAAACCTATTTATTTATTAGCTAATATTTGGGCCTTAATTAAAAATTTAATTTATGAAACAAATAAACAATGCATTATATTTGCCAATAGAGAAAACATAATTTTTTTTTTTTTTTTTTTTTTTTTTACGTTAAAAAATAAAATAAAATAAAATAAAATTGCACACTGTAAGATAGTATATTCTATTGGTTAATAAAGGCGACATTTTTCTATGTGGAGGCCTTAGGTATTGCCTAAGTAGCTTAAAGGAAGAGCTGAAAAGACAACCCAGTATATGCAAGGCCGACTCAAGGCATTTTGGGGGCTAATGCGATAATTTTAAGTAAGGCTTTATTAAGGAACAATAATTCATATTTTAAGTGAGACGATAATTTTAAGTGTAGGTGTGTATAAAAAATTCAAAACGCATATGGAAAAATCTGAATAATCTCAAATAAAAAGTAAGGTAAAGTAAATTGCAAAACTACTAAGATAGAGATTTTAATTTATTAACTAAAGAGAAAGTCAAGGGACACAACTTTTGTGCCACAAATTTTGCAACAACTGTGAAGTGACAAATAATGAGTGGTGGACCATCACATTTAAAAATATGGGGTTTAACTTGTCATAATGTTAAAATTATAAGGGTTTTTTTATGGACATTCCCTAAAAGATTTTATTAATTTATGATTGAGATTTCTTTTTCAAAGATTCTACTCCATTTTTTATTTTAATTTTTGGGGGGGCTTGTTCCAAATTGGGGGCCTTAGGCCATGGCCTAAGTGGCCTATGGGTTCAGCCGCCCTGTGTATATGTTATAATCTATATTATATGAGATGAATTTAAGTTATACCTGGTGTAACTTCATAAGAGTTATACTTTTTTGAATCTTTCTAATAGATCAAATGTTTAAAAAAAAAATCAGTAATTTATTAACCTCACATCATTTAATCTTATTTATATAACTTTTTTTTTTTTTTTTTTTTTTTTTTTTCTCTTTCCCAAATGCACCCAAGACCCACTAAAAAAAAAAAGAAATTCTAAAACTTTTAGATTTTTTTTTTATTTTTTTTTGTTCTAGATTCAAAGATAACAATAAGCAGCAACTATCAATCTCAAAAGCTTTCCTTAAGCAATCCGAAATTGTTATAGAATAAACATTGCGAAAGGCACTAAATATTTGATCCGATCAAGTTTCTTATATAACCATGTTCCATCTTAAAGCAAATTAGTGAACTAAAGCTTTAATTCTTCACTGCTTATATTTATGGCTACTCAAAGGCATGGTACTCATGAGTTGAGCATCTTGCCGGACTGCCACCTTTAAAGGACTAATCTAAAGACTCTACATTCTACAACATGTATCAACCCAATTTGATCATTTTAAGGTTTTATGGGAAAGGCTTTTGATTTTGTAGATTGCATCTCATCCACAAAGTGTTATTTATAATCGAGGTAGCCATTGGATGCAAGAAGATGGAGGAAATTTCTGAGATTCAAATAGTACGAAAAAACCAAACGTTTGGCTGAGTGCTGTCCATTTTTCATGACAAAAACAGATCTAAAATCAAAGGGTAAATTACAATTTTAAACCCTATAGTTTAGGGTGTTAAAAAATTAAACTCAATAGTTTCCAAGTAACAAATTAAATCTTGAAATTTCAAAAAGTACCAAAGTAAATCTTAAGATTTTAAAAGTAACAAATTAAATTAATCTTGAGGTTTTAAGAAATAACAATTTAAATCCCAACACATGTAAGTACAACAAGAGTTTAATTTGTTACTTTTTAAAACTCGATGGTTTAATTTGTTACTTTTTAAAACTATATAGTTTAATTTGTTAATTTTTGAAATTTTTGGGATTTAATTGGTTACTTTTGAAACTATAATCTTTACATCCTTAAATTATAGGATTTAAAATGTAATTTTCCATCACTAGAGAGAGAGAGAGAGAGAAATAGATGATAAGCAAATTTCGAGGAGTTAAATGAAATAGATAGCAATGACTTGAATACCGATGAATAGAGTAGAATCAATGGTCCAAAAAATGTGTAAAAATTGAGGAGTTACACTAGGTGTAACTTGAACCAGGCTCATATTACATAGAGAATAAATTCAATAAGGATCCAGTGTAAAAGTCTTATTTACACCCTTCAATAGTAGTGTGAAACATCAGATTGATACAAATAAAAGTGTAGGATGTAATATACACAATTGCACTCTTTGATATATCATAAAAAATAAAAAATAAAATACAAAACCCAATATCACCAACAAAAGACCAGCCCAGCAAGGAGTTGTCGGAGACGGTGCCTGGGACACAGATTCGCCACCATCCACCATTTGCAAGGAAATAATTATTTTTTATTTTTTTATATATATGGCGAGGAGAGAGAGAAGGATTAGTCTTGACCACCTAAAACACTAATAAGAGTGATTATTCCGAGAAAAAAAAAAAATTTTGTCAGGCCAAATCTAAGAAACATGGCATACCCAGATCACCATTTTGACAAAAAAAAAAAAAATCAAGGCTATGGCCAATGGGGGAAGATCTTCACAGAAAAGCAAGGGAATTGAAATGGGTTTCTCATATTTTGCTAACTAGGTAATAAAAAAGAGATGGGTGTTGTAGTGGATCGTTCTGATGCTATAATTAATTTCTTAAAGTAGAAAGCAGTACTTTTGCCAGACTTTCCAGAAAAAAAAGGTCCTCTTCATTAATGATTGGTTTTGGCTTTATGTTACATTATGACTCGGATTCCGTATCCACCTTTCCGATGTAGGATAATAAATAAATACAATTTTCTACTTTACATTTATCATTCCTTAAGAAGCTGGGCCTGTCACTTGTATGAAGCTGGGCCGAAACCAGCCCATCTTTTTGTTCACCTTTGCTGTTTTCACTTTATCTCAATATGGGCCCTTAAACCTAAGATCCTTTTTCGTCAGAAGGTGGGTTGGGTCCATCAAAGCTTCTTTCTTTGATTCAGACGTGGGCCGAACTGCATTATTTGTGGGCTTGCGCTTCCTTCTTATTTCCACCATCTCTAATTGCCCCTCAAATCTCTGCTCTTAGAGAAGAGGGAGATCTAACAGAAACAGTGGTGACTTGATTCGCGTTGTATCTACATTCGTGCTTCGGTCTGCAGTCATTATACATTTTGATATGTGGCTGGATGTATGTTGTTCGGTCAAAGCAATGATACACAAGGACATAATGATGCCAAGAACGTTCGTTCGGTCTACTAGGATCGATCAAAGACCCGCAGTACCAAGGGAAATAATGAAGTTTTACTTCGGTTTATAGCAGATCCTCATTTATGGAAATGCGACGTTTGAGTCGCTGCTTTTTATTGCTGGTTCATGCATGGCGGCTTGCCTTATTTATTGCGCCGTTTGACATTCCCGAAGTTGTCAAATCATTAAAAGGCATTGGGGGTCGAGTAAAAGTTACCTATAAGACATGGGATTTTTACCAGCCCCTAATTGGCAAAGCCCCGGTTGCGCATGACCCTACAGGTTTGTATAAAAAGGGGGGAGACCCCACTTTAGTCTTTTACTTTTTACCATGAACCTTCAAGATTGATAAAAACGCCCTTCTCGCTCCAAGTTAATTTTCTTCAAATCCCTTCTTCCTAGTGCCGGCTTCTTCACTTGTAAGTTCTTTCTACCTTCTCATTTTACGTCCATTTCTCTTGTTTGTTCGGTCTATTAGTTTTTAAAGATATGAGCCGACTTGAAAAACTAGTAAATACCGAACAAAAAATAGATCAATTTAAAAAACATTATGGCTTTCCCGAAGACGTACAAATTCGGTATGCTTCCTCAGATGACTTGACACTTCTTGAGTAACGAGACCTTGTTCTCCCAATAATAGCAATAGTTGAGGGTTGGGTCAGAATACCCATGCATCCTTTTTTGATCCAATTCTTAACCCATTTTAGACTAGGTCCCCTTCAATGTGTTCCCAATGTATTCACAATAGTGATGAGAACAGCTGTCCTAATGGAAAAGCTCAGCCTAAAACTTATCGTACATGATATAACATACGTGTATAGGCTACAAAAGACCGGTAGAGATCAATACACCTTAGTCGCCCGTAATTTTGATAGAAAGTTGGTGACCAGGCTTCCGGACTCTAGTAAGGGCCGAGATGAAGATTTTCTGGTGATTATGGGGAATTGGCAAAACCCTCACATCAGTTGCCCCTCAATTCCCGGGGAACTAGGTTTCCGTCGTTTCACACATCCTCTGTTTCTATTTGGTTTAATTACGTTTTTGTATTGATTTCTCCCTTTTGCTTTTAGACAAAGAGTTCATCGCAAAGAAAGTAGAGTTCGTAGAGAGGAAGACCGTCGAACATCTCTTAAGAAGATCGTGCTTCATCGATTCTGGTAGACGTCCTCGTTCGGCGCCCATTTTGTTGGGTTATGAACCCTCCTACAAGTCTTTCCAGAGCGGACCGACCGTAAAGGATTCAAGAAAAGCCGAGGTGACTGTTTCTTGGCCGGGAAGGGATCAAGAGGAAATTATACGGGCGGTCCCCTTGACTGCTAGGAGGGAAGTACAAGTTCCTCAGCTTGTGACTCCCCTTGCTGACCCTAACTTTGTTCCTTCCACCCAACCATTAGAGGTCAGACTTCCGGTTATTTGGTTCCCCTCTTTTTTTTTATCCCAACTCAAGTTCGGTTGAAGAAATGCCTGTTCAACGATGGTCCATCAACATATGATCCATGCTTGGGACGCTTGCCTCAAAGCCATGTGAGACTTCTCCTCTTCCCCCTCCTCCAGGGTTCTCTTAGGGGGAGGATGTTATGAGAAAAAGGAAAAGAGGAGAAGAACAGGCTGGTGAAGTCCGGGATCAACAGGCATTGTCCCCATCTGAAGCTCCCAAAGCTAAGGCCCCAAAGAAGGGAAAGAGCAAAAACGGCTGAGCTCTTTAAAAGGCTGTAAGTCATGTCTCTCACAAGCACAAGCACCAAAACGACTTGAAAGAGTCGTGGAGTTGTGCTTTCCTTATTGATGGCCGAGCTATAGATGAAGATGATTCGGTCCTGAAGAGCAAAGATGTGTAGGGAGGGCAGGTGGCTGATGCAGTTAGAAGGGCTCTTCTTCTTCCAAAAGACATGAAAGTCTGGCAGGAGAAGCAGTTCGAACATATGCTTGAGAATCTGAAGCGTGACTCCATCTTGGTGAGTTTTCAAGCTTTCTACTTGAGCGTTCACTATACACAAATATACTAAAAGATTGTCTCTGTTCTTTCAAGCTGTCCAAGGTATATTTGAGGCCGGCTTTCGGTTGCTGGAGACCAAGCGCCTTTTTAACCAATCCCTCGAAGAGAATAAACGGTTGAAGGATCTTGAGAAGTCGGCCTCAACAAGAATTCAAGCCGCCGAAAGCAAGCACAAAAATGCCGAGGCTAGCCTGATGACTGCTGAGCACCAGGTGATTGAGCTCAAGGCCAAACTGGACCGGGAGTACAAGACTTTTTCTCAGCTTTGGGTGGAGAATTACGGGCTCAAAGACGCCGTTGATTAGGCTTGGGCGGAAGTTCAGAAGGCCGAGGATGAAGCTCAGTCCTACTATGATCAAGGCTTTGTTGAGGCAGCCAACTCCCTAAAGTCACAACTTGCAGATGAGTGCAACAAATTTTTCCTCAAGGGATGGCGTATGGCCCTTGACAAAGCCGGGGTTGATGACGCATCCGTGTTGTATGACTTGGCGCCAAGACATCGGCCTTTCAGGGCAGGTTCGCCAGAGAAGCGTGA
>BKZX01028678.1:18505-36380 GCA_014362285.1 Fagus crenata
CCCCCCCCCCCCCCAAGCCGCCAAGGGCTCAACAGTTTCGGAATCTCATGAAGCCTTGAGGGAACCTGAAGCAGCCGAAGATCTAGGGGATCCTGAAGTGGCCGAAGATCTGGGGGATCCTGAAGCTGATGATCAAGTCCCCGTGGTTGAGGTTTGAGAAGGAGAGGATGGCTCGGATGGAGAGGGAGCTGTAGATATAGTTGATTAGTTTTATAAACAATCTAGTTTTGTCCCAACTTATTTTACATTTCCCGTTTCCTTCATAAGAAGGGGGGAAAGATACAATTTGTTTTTTGTATTCCCTGTTTCCTTCATAAGAAGGGGGGAAAAGATACATTTTGTCACTTTTTATTTCAACAGTTGATGTCTTTATCTTAGTTTGATGTTTGTGTGATTGTGATTTTGAGTTAAGTCATATGGGTCCACCATATATATATGTATATCTTTTTTAAACTTGTCAGTCATCCTGGACTTTAGCACTTAGGAACCCTTTGGATTGACCGAAGCCTAAGTCAAGTTTTATTTTTAACTTGCCAGTCATCCTGGACTTTAGCACTTAGGAACCTTTTAGGTTGACCGAAGTCTAAGTCAAGTTTTATTTTAGCACTTAGGAACCCTTTAGGTTGAGCAAAGCCTAAGTCAAGTTTGATTTTTAACTTGCCAGTCATCCTAGACTTTAGTACTTAGGAGCCTTTTAGGTTGTCCAAAGTCTAAGTCAAGTTTTATTTTTAACTTGCCAGTCATCCTGGACCTTAGCACTTAGGAACCCTTTAGGTTGACTGAAGCCTAAGTCAAGTTTGATTTTTTACTTGCCAGTCATCCTGGACCTTAGCACTTAGGAACCTTTTAGGTTGACTGAAGCCTAAGTCAAGTTTGATTTTTAACTTGCCAGTCATCCTGGACCTTAGCACTTAGGAACCGTTTAGGTTGACTGAAGTCTAAGTCAAGTTTGACTTTTAACTTGTCAGTCATCTTGGACCTTAGCACTTAGGAACCCTTTAGGTTGACTGAAGCCTAAGTCAAGTTTTATTTTTAACTTGCCAGTCATCCTGGACCTTAGCATTTAGGAACCTTTTAGGTTGACCGAAATCTAAGTCAAGTTTTATTTTTAACTTAGTATGGAGAGATGAATACATAAGTAACAAAAAAGGTCAAGTCATTATTCATAGGCATTCTTATTTACAATTTGGGGTATACTACTTGGTCTATATCTTCGCAGTATCTTTGCACTATCCATATATA
This sequence comes from Fagus crenata, assembly GCA_014362285.1. Classification (NCBI taxonomy): domain Eukaryota; kingdom Viridiplantae; phylum Streptophyta; class Magnoliopsida; order Fagales; family Fagaceae; genus Fagus; species Fagus crenata. The sequence continues at coordinate 19,748 of BKZX01028678.1, forward strand.
TCCCCCATTTTTTCTCACTTTTTATTTATTTATTTTTTATTTTTTATTTTTAGAAAAGAAAGGAAGAAAAAAGTAGTAAACTAATGAAAATACTTCCTAAGGTTACTGACGTTCCATGGCCGGGGTAGGGGTATGGAATTTAAATCCTCCAAATGATAAGCTCCTACGCCCATGACCGATCAGACCCGGTACGGTCCTTCCCAGTTAGGTCCTAGCTTTTCGTCATTCGGGTTCTTAGTGTTACCAAAAACCTTTCTAAGGACCAGGTCACCTTGTTGGAAGGACCTCGGTCGTACATTTTTGTTGTATCCCTTCTTCAGTTGTTGTTGATAGGATGCTAGTCGGATCATTGCTTGTTCTCTCCTTTCTTCCAGTAGGTCCAGAGCTTGGGACTGGGCCAGGTCATTTCTTGTTGATTCCCATTCCGAAGTCCTGAGGGTGGGAAGGCCGATCTCTAATGGAATGACTGCTTCTGAGCCATAAGCTAGTGAGAATGGAGTTTCTCTTGTTGATCTTCGTGGCGTGGTTCTGAAGGTCCATAGGATGTTAGGTAATTCCTCTACCCACCTTCCCTTGGCATCCTTCAGCCTCTTTTTGATTCCATCCAATATAGTCTTGTTGGAGGCTTCGGCCTGCCCATTACTCTGAGGGTATGCCGGCGAGCTGTAAATATTTCTTATGCCAAGTTCCGAGCAATACCTCATGAAAGGTTTACTATTGAATTGCGTCCCGTTGTTTGAGATGATAGTCTTGGGTATACCGAACCTGGTTATAATGTTCTTCCAGACGAACTTAATTGAATCTTTGTCTCTGATGGTTGCTAATGGTTCGACTTCAACCCACTTCGTAAAATAATCCATTGCAACGTTCAGCCAGCGTTGATTTCCCGTTACTCTTGGCAATGGACAGACCAAGTCCATGCCCCATTGTGCAAATGGCCACGGGCTTACGAGTGGCTGGAGCTCACTGGTTGATTGATGGACCGAATGTGAGAACCTTTGACACTTGTCACACTTTTTTACATAGGTTACCGCGTCCTTTTGCATATAGAGCCACCAATATCCTTGGGTTAGGGCTCGGTGTGCCAGAGATCTTCCCCTTGTGTGACTTCTGTAGATGCCTTCATGTATTTCGAACAATAAGTCTTCGGTGATCTCAGGATGGATGCACAAAAGATAGGGTCCTGAAAAGGATCGTCTGTAAAGCTTCGAGTCCTTTGATAACCAAAATCTCACAGCCTTCCTTCTTATAGTCTCGGCATCTTTCCTTTGTTCGGGCAAGATACCTTCTTTAAGGTAAAGGACATATGGATCCATCCAGCATGGACCAACCGTAATAGTGTGAATGTGGCATGTAGGCAAGGCAATGCTGGGAGCTGTAAGGGTTTCAATCGGTATAAACCGTCTGGAATCCGCGCTGAGAACGGACGCCAGTGTTGCTAAGGCATCTGCGTGACTGTTCAGATTTCGACCGATCTATTCAACCGGAACTGTATTGAAATTCGTGATGGTCTATCGAACCTTCAGTAGATAGGCCACCATACGTTTATCTCGAGCCATGTACTCCTCATTAATCTGACTTGCTATCAATAATGAATCATAGTGCACTATCAAATTTTTGGCTTCCAATGTTTTTGCCGAATTCAAGCTGGCTAGAACTGCTTCATATTCGACCTTGTTGTTTGACACTGTGAAGTCAAGCCGGATTGACTGTTCTATCACCGTCTCGTCGGGCGTTATTATGACAACTCCAGTCCCTGACCTCTTGGCATTGGAAGCCCCATCCACGTATATTTTCCACCAACCCAAGTCTTCGGGTGAATTTTCTTGGAACGTTGTCTCGCTTAAGTCTTTTTGTTCTGAGGTCGGTGTAAATTTTGTAACAAAATCGACTAGGATCTACCCCTTTATGGTGGTTCTTGGCAGGTACTTTACGTCCAAAGCGCCAATCTTCGCACCTCATTTCCAAATCCGGCCAGTGAAGTCGGCCTTTTGAAACATGGCTTGCACCAGATACTGCGTTACCACGTAAATGGTGTGTGCTTGGAAATATTAAGGTAGCTTTTTGGCTGCTGTAATCAATGCCAGGCTGACCTTCTTTAGTGGGAGGTAACGCGTTTCCACTTCTATCATAGTTTTACTTGTATAGTACACCGGGCATTGGACGGTATCCTTAATTCGAATCAGTAAGGCATTAACAGCCCGTCTAGATACGGCCAAATATAGGAAGAGTGGCTTGCCCGGTACTGGGTTTGACAAAAGCAAGGGAGAAGAGAGATACCTCTTTAGATCTTCAAAAGCTGCTACATAACTATCATCCCATTTGAAGGTTGTTCCTTTTTTCAGGAGTTGGAAGAAAGGTTGGCACCTATCGGCCGACCTTGATATGAACCTATTCAAAGCCGCCGTCATCCCTTTTAGTCGCTGAACTTCTTTGTGAGTTTGTGGTGGCTTCAGCTTTTAAATGGCCTTGATCTGGTCCGAGTTCACCTCAATGTTCCTATGTGATACCATAAAACCCAAGAATTTTCCCGAGCCGACCCCGAATACGCATTTCGAAGCGTTTAATCGTAGCTTATGCAGTCTCAGCGTCCGAAATGTCTCCGTCAAATCCTTTAAATGATTTTGCGACGACTTGCTCTTTATGACCATGTCATCGATGTAAATCTCGATTGTTTTTCCTATTTGGTCTTTGAACATTTTGGTGACCATTCGTTGATAAGTAGCTCTAGCATTCTTCAGACCAAATGACATTACTTTGTAACAATATACTCCTAGTGGAGTAATAAATGCGGTTTTTTCTCGATCTTCGGTAGATAGGGAAATCTGATGATATCCTTGGAAGGCATCCAGGAAACTCATTCGGTTATGCCCGGCAGTAACGTCTACCAACTGGTCGATTTTGGGCAAGGGGAATGGGTCTTTCGGACATGCTTGGTTTAGGTTAGTGAAATCTATACACACTCTCCACTTCCCATTCTTTTTCTTTACCACCACTGTGTTAGAAAGCCATGTGGGGTACTGCAGTTCCCTTATTGCTCCTGCTTGCAATAATCTCTCCACCTCCTTTTGTACTGCATCCACATGTATTGGAGCCAATTGTCTTGCCTTCTGTTGCATAGGTTTGGAATGGGGATCTACGTTCAGCCGATGTTGAATGTAGTCGGGATCTACCCCTGGGACTTCTTAGGGGTCCCAGGCGAACACGTCTATGTTGCTTGTGAGGAAATTTATAAGTTCGGTTCGGTCGGCCGAGCTCAGTTCCCAACCGATCTTAAAATACTTTTCTGGGTTAGAAGAAAAGGTCACTGTCTTTAATTCCTCGTAGGGTGCATAGGTTTCGCGGCAATTCTCTGTGCAGGTATTCCCCTTACCTTTTAATTGCTATGAACCTTTGGAGCATTCACCCGTCATTTTCCCTTTTTGCTTTGCTCTTGGGGGATTCTACTTGATGGCGGCCATGATGCATTGTTTGGAAGCGACTTGATCGCCTTTAATCTCCATTATGTCGAAATTTGTTGGGAAACAGAGCTTCTATTGAAGAGAAGAAGGCACGGCCTTCAGTTTATGCAACCATCTTCGACCTATGATTGCTGTGAAGGGGGATGGCACGTTTACTACCAAGAATTTAGTGTCTAAACTGATTGGTCCCGTGTGAATAGTCATTGTGATTCGGCCCATTGGCCAAATGTTTTCTCCCAAGAATCCAACCAATGGAGCGTTATAGGGTTGGAGATCGGATTGTTTGAGACCGAGTCCGTGAAACAAGTCAGGGTACATTATTTCAGAACAGCTGCCCTGGTCTATCAACACTCGCTTGACATCCGAGTCTCCAATTCTCAGTTTGACCACCAATGGATCGTTGTGTGGAGTCTGGACATCCCTTAAATCTTCATCAGGGAAGAAGATCTGTTGTTCATTGCTTGGGAAGTTAGTTCTCGGTTTTTTAGACATAACCGATCCTTCAGCCACCTGAAAGACTTCCTGAAAGTGCTGAGCTTTTTTCAAATCGGACCTCAGTCGATCGTATGATTGCCCACTTGGCTGAGATGTGTGGATCATTTCTATAACCCTGGCAGTGGGTTTGGTGTTATGGGCGACTGTTAGCCCTTCATGGTAGTGCTGTTTTTGGCCATCTCCTAGGTAACGACGCAAGTGTCCTGCCTTAACCAGCTCTTCCAAGTTCTGCTTCAACGAGTAACATCTCTCGGTCATGTGACCTTTATCTCTATGATAGGGACAGTATTTGTTGGGGTCTCTCTTCGATGGATCTCCACCCAGGGGAGTTGGCCATATGAAAAAAGGTTTGTTTTTTATCTTGGCCATGATACGATAGATCGGCTCATTAAAAATCGTATGTACTCCGCCTAATTCCCTTGGTCGGGGAAAACATGTAGGATTCTTTGATGGTAGTTCGACTTTTCTTGGTTCCATGTTGGCGGGCTTTCTTGGAGTTCGGCTTTGCGTAGATACTGCTCTTGTTCTTGCTCGGTCATCTTCCACCCGCACGAATTGTTCAATCTGGGACATGAGGTCTCTCATACTTTTAGTCAGTCTTCTAGAGAGATTATGTCTTAGTTTGAATTTTGGGTCTAAACCTAGCTTAAAGGTTTTGATAGCTATCTCTTCTGTACAACCGTCCATCTCATTGTATACTTCCTAGTATCTTGAAGAGTAATTCTTTAGTGATTCCGAGTCTTTCATTCTCATGGACATTAGGGAGTCAAACTCCTTCGGCTTCCTGTTATTGGTTATGAAACGGGAGACAAATGCCTCGGCTAATTCATCCCATGAATGAATTGAGGAGTGTTGTAGGCGGTTGAACCATCTAAGGGACATCGGTCCCAGGCTTGAGGGGAACATTCGACACATTAGAACGTCATTTCCAAGGTGGAGAGCCATGCTTTGTCAAAAATGGCTAATATGTCCAATGGGATTTGCCCTGCCGTTGTACATTATGTAATTCGGGGGGGAGAACTTTCCTGGTAAGTGTGCTCTTTCTATCTCTTTAGAAAAGGAGATTGTGATATTTGGTGAAGGGCCTTCCATACTGTTTCCTGTCCCCTTCTTTCTTTGTATGGTTGTCTTGTCATCGAGGGAGATTCGGACTAGTTTCCCCTGGATCCCCTGCCCAAACTCCTTCCTCCTCTCTTTCTTTCGTCCAAACTTTCCTCTTCTTCGATAACTTCGACTGATGTACTTGAACTATCTGATGACAGGGCTCGGGCAGGCTTACTTCTAGTCCTCTGCCTGCTGGAGTGTTCTGACCTCCTGGTGTCCTTCTTCTTCTTTAACTTCTTTTTCAACTCGAGGACTTGTTGTTTTAGCGCCTCTACTGTATCCATGTTCCTTTCATGTCCAGTTCGGTCACTGGATGACGTACTACTCTTTGGTTCCACCATTCTGGTCTCTCGGTCCGTTTTGGACCGTTTGTGATATTGGTGTGACGGCTCTGGTTTTCGTTCGTGTCTGATTTCTGACCTAACTATCAGCTTTCGTAATGCTCTTTTTGAAGGTGACCCCTCGGGCAATCGATTATCATTATTAGAAGATAAGTCGGTCTCCTTAATATGATGTTCACCTTTTGGAATCACTATTGGGTTGTTTCCGTGACCGGAGTATACTGTTACCTTCTCCCCCTGACTAGTCATTTTTTCTTGGAAATTTTTTATCTTGGAAAAGCACTTTCCCCATAAATGGCGCCAATTGTAGTGGGTCTTTCTGATGCTACAATTAATTTCTTAAAGTAGAAAGAAGTACTTTTGCCAGACTTTCCAGAAAAAAAAAAGGTCCTCTTCATTAATGATTGGTTTTGGCTTTATGTTACATCATGCCTCAGATTCCGTACCTACCTTTCTGATGTGGGATAATAAATAAATACAATTTTCTACTTTACATTTATCATTCCTTAAGAAGCTAGGCCTGCCACTTGTATGAAGTTGGGCCGAAACCAGCCCATCTCTTTGTTCACCTTTGCTGTTTCCACTTTATCTCAATATGGGCCCTTAAACCTAAGATCGTTTTTCGTCAGAAGGTGGGCTGGGTCCATCAAAGCTTCTTTCTTTGATTCAGACGTGGGCCGAACTGCATTATTCGTGGGCTTGCGCTTCCTTATTATTTCCACCACCTCCAGGTGTACTTGAAAAATGAAGGAAATGAAAATGGTTGAGATTCATTTTTGGTGGTCAAGACTGATATTTCTCTCTCTCACATCAAATTGCTTCCTAGAAATCATATTGATGTGTCCCACTTCGGAATACCATGGCTGCTTGCTAAATTCTTTTTATTTCCTTGTGGATGAGCGAACAACAATGACTTCCAGGTCACTTCCGGCGGCTCTTACAGCACTGCCGGCACCTTCTCCGACAGCTATGGTTGCTTTTTTGCCAGTGAGTATTTAATTTTTTGATGTATTAAAGAGAATGAAATTGTGTGTATTGCATCCTACACTTTTATTTGTACCAATTTGATGTGTCACATGGGGATTGGAGGGTGTAAATAAGGCCTTCTACACCAGATCCTTATTGAATTTATTCTCTATTATATAATATAATATAATTGTGTTGTTTATAATAGTTACACATCAGATCAAGATCCTTTAAAGTTTCTAGGGAGCTCTATCAAATAGAGTTCTTTTAATCCCAACCTTTCATTTTATAATAAATGATTTAGATTTTACCATGTCATTATTCTACTAACTAAACCCCCTAAAATAATGGTTTTTAAACTCAACTCAAAAACCAAGACTTAACACTATTAACGTGATTCATTGTCTTCCATCAACGCCTCTCTGGTTCTCGGTTCTCAATTCTCATATTTCTCCTAGATCCATTCTATTCCTAGGCTGAACGAGGTCCAAAGTCAAGACCTTCATCATCTATTAAAGAATTGAAAAGGGATTGTTGAAACTTGAAAGTAAGAACTTGGAATACCCTTCGACTGTCTATCAAAAATAAGCCAAGGCCTTTCATTATCAATCAAAAAAATAAAAAGAATAAACATCTACTTAAATATGTAAAATCAAGTTGTCAAGCAAATAACCCACAAGAAATTATAAAAATTCTACAAGGAATCAGACCTTTCATTATCAATTACATTAAAATTTGTCATTGCTTGAAATCTTTGCTCTCGTTATTCATTACAGCATCCTCCTCTTTCAATTTCTTATTTTACAAAGTTCTATTTGATTATCCACTAATGACTATTCGTAATATTAAGAGCTTTAATAATTGTTACTTTTAGCTGAAATTACGCGTTTGGCACTTCGGCTTTGAGTTTAATCTTCCTTTTTAATCTTCTAAGTAGATAAGAGCAAATACCAAACTACAACCTCCATTTCTGTCAAAGTAAAATGTACGTTCCTTCCTTTACAACCTCGTCTGGTTCAAGTGGGTATGGTAGGGGTGGAAGAGAGAGATTTCATATAGAAATTTACGTAATTCGGCTATAAAGCTGACATCCACAAAGGGAAATCCCTTGGGATTTTATAGTCTTTTTTATACCATTTTGTCAATATTTTACATGTGTGAGAACCACGACCCTTAATCAATAATGTAAAGGCCTAAACATGATTCTCAAAAATGGTTACTTACACTGTTTTCCATCCTAATCTTTAGGGGAATTTACAATGGAGTCGCCACTTAACTTTTACATAAAAACAAAGGAAAAGAATACTTTTTGTTTATTGATTGAATGAATAAATATACAAATTTTTTGGAAAATTGAATAAATTACAATGCTTTTGCCCTAGATATACTATAAGAAAAAGCAAAGTATAAGGCTTTGAGTCCTAATGTACAATCTAAAAGATAGAACAAGAAGACAAACTTACAAATCTACTTCCCCTTAAGATTGGGGTTTGGGGGCTAGAGGATTGAGTGGGAAGGTATTAGGCACCCACTCAACCTAATCTAAATCAATTTCTTAAGAACCCTTAATCTATAGTTCATGACTTGATGCATACAAACCAGACTCACATTGATGTGACATCATATATAGCACATGCAAAACAAAATGAATAATTGTGATTAATCACCCAGCAATAGAAAGTATTCACGCAAATATCCTTAACCATACATCTAGACAACCAAACAAAACATGTTAAGATCAAGACCAATCAGAAACAAACATGGCAGAATCAATGGGAAAGTATTTTCTGTACTAGACAATATAAATCCTAATAAAACTCAGATCGGTACTTAGATGCAACCAATCGGGCCTCTCCTAGTGCTGATTGGTACCAAAGTTGGCCCATTCGGTACCCAGGTAAAAATTGGGACCCGATCGGTGCCCAGGAAAAAACCTAGGACCTGATCAATTTTAATCTGAGAGTTTAGTTATTGATTCTCATGAAAACCGATTCCTCCATTGTTTTTAACATTTTAAAACTATAGTTTTCATCCTAACATGCTCCTAAGTCATAAAATTTTAATCAAATAAATTCCATATAAAAAAAGAATTAAAAACAAAACTATCCTAAAAAATATGCAACTAATCACACAGTCATATTTTAACTAATGAATCATCAAAATAACAAGGAAAAGAAGTACATGCATGTGTTGGGGAAGGAGTTTCTTGATTTGATTCGATTGAATCCAACCTGAAAATTGATTCTCAAGGGAAAAACCGTTAAATTTGGTTCCAAGAGATTAAAAAAAAAAAAAAAAAAGGAATTAAAAGATTGTAATTGAGATTACAAGAGATGGCCCCTTATAATCTCTAGGGTTATAAGAATAGCTTGTATTCTTGTTAGAAACCCTAATCCCTCACAAATATTCTTTTAAATTTTGTTTGGGATTCTGAACGATGAAAATTCCAACCTCCTTTGAAAATAAGTATAATTTTCTATTTATATGGCAGCCCCAGAATGAATAATCCCGAATTCTGGAACCCTAGGAGGCTTATTAGGGTTTTAAAATCAGATTGGTGGCACAAGAATTTGACTCTTGATAAAATTCTTATCTGGGTGCCGATCAGTACCTAAAGAGGCCTGATCGGTTCCCGAGTGAAATTTGAGTACTGATCGGCACTTAAGTGGATAATTTCGACTTATTTCATTTTTAATCCACTTCTAGTCGAAATAGAAGTCCCTTATCAGCTGATTTTGGGATCCCTTTATTTTAAATAATTAATTAATAAATAATTTGATAATTACTAGTCATAATAATTATCTATTATATAAAAATTAATTAATTTAAAATTATTCTCTGAATATTGTCTTGTGCACTAATACTTACCATATTAGGGTATTCTAACCAATATGAATTAATTATTAATTAATGTAAGTTTAATCCTTTAAAGGACCAATCAAATTAACTTATAAATAATCATATGCATGCATGCTCATGGTTAGCATCATTTCAACCAATCAAATTTATTTCTTTAATAAAATCTTGGTTTTTTTTATCCAATTTCTAATCCAAAAAATGAACTCTCATTCTTAATTCAATTTTGATCACTTAAAATATGATTTTAAATTTATGGATCAATTTTGAATTTTCAAGCTTGTGAAATTACCATTTTACCCTTTTTGCACTAAAGTGTAAAAAAGTAAAATTAATGGTTGCAAAATGGGATATCAGCAGATGCCCCTTATTGGTGGAATTTATGCAATAGATAAACACCAATGCAAGTATGACATCTCATTTTGTGACCACTAATTTATTCACATGGGGATAGAATGTCCTCAGACATTTGTGGGAATGCAACTCTGCAAAGTTGTCCCAAAAGAGAAAGTGTGAGAATACATTCCACGGAATTGCCTCAAAGGGGAAGGTTTTGAGAATACAATTCAGTAGAATTGCCTCAAAGGAAGTGTTTTGAGAATACAACTCTGCAGAGTTGTCTCAAAGGAAATGTTTTGAGAATACAATTCAGTAAAATTGTCTCAAAGGGAATATTTTGAGAATACAATTCCGCAGAATTTCCTAAAAGGAAAGTATGGGAATACAACTCCGGAGAGTTGCCTCAAATGAAATGTTTTGAGAATACAATTCTGCAAAATTGCCTCAAAGGGAATATTTTGAAAATACAATTCCAGAGAGTTGTCTTGAAGGAAATATTTTGAGAATACAATTCCGTAGAATTGTCTCAAAGGAAACGTTTTAAGAATACAATTCCATAGAATTGCCTCAAAGAGAAAGTGTTGGAATACAACTCCGGAAAGTTGCCCCAAAAGAATGCCAGGTGAGAATGCAATTTTGCAAAATTGCCTCAAATAGAATGTTGTTGGATGCAACCTCCGCAGAGTTCTCTAAGAAGAAATATTATTGGGATGTAACCTCCGCAAAGAATCCCAAAAAGAGATATGTTGGATGCAACCTTTGCAGAGTGTCCTTAGAAGAAATTTTGTTGGTTGCAACCTTCGTAAAGTGCTTTAGGAAGAAATTTCTTGATAACATTGACTCAGGGTCACAATTTTGATTTTGATTTTTTGACTTAGGGTCAGATTTGATTTTCGACTCGGGGCCGATTTTTATTTTTTATTTTTTTGAGTTTGGATAATGACTCGGGGTCAATTCTTGATTTTCAACTCAGGGTTGAATTTTTATTCTCTTGATGATGACTCAGGGTCAAGATTCATTTACGTTTGGCTTTCAGTGGATGACTCTATGTCAAGAATTTCATCTTCTTCTTTTTTTGTACAATTTGAGGTCAAGGTTTAATCTTTGATTGGTGACTCGAGGTCAGGAATTAATTTTGATTGAGAGGTGATTTGCTCATCTTTGAGGCTTAAATGATTGATTTTGGAGATTGTTTTTAATATGCTTATGAAGATTTGTCCATGAGGAAGTTTTTCCATGAAGATTTTTTATTGCTAGCATTTTTGGAGATTCCCATTGTGAAGAATTTTTTATTCTTGGAGATTTTCTGTGGAGGTTTTTTTTTTTTTTTTTAAAAAAAAAAAAATTGTTCTGTGAGATTGTTCCATTATGAAGATTTTTTCAATGCTTAACTTAAGGCTAAAAAATAGTTTTAGTTTGCTCGTATTGAGGCTTAAAATCTTTGTGTTGGTTATTTGACTCAGGGTCATTGGCTTAGTGTCGGATTTCAAAATGGATGCTAACTCAGGGTTGGAGTTTGATTTAGGGTCAGATTTCAAGTTTGAAATGATTTTTCGACTTTGGTTGTTTATTTGGGCTGGCTTTTTGCACAATTGAGTTGATTTTGTTGTTTCTTAATGTGTCTCTAAAATTTTGAGTTTGGTGATTGCTTTGTGATCATGGGTATGATTGGGTTTGTTTGATTGAAATGGGTATGGCCAAATTCGATTGATTTTGCTGAAATTTTGCAACTTTTAAGGCCAATGATCCTTTGTTTTTTTTTTTTTTTTAAAGAACTTTGTTCTTTTTGAGATGGGTAGCCATTTTGGATTGGCTCCATTTGGTTGAGATTTTATGGTTTGTTAACTTGGCGCAGGGGTTTTGCTTTGATGAATTGATTCAAATTTGGATGTTTAGCTTTGAATTTGTTTTCTTTGAATTGGAATTGCTCTTTGTGGTGATTTTTGTTGGTTGGTCAATTTCAAGTCTTTATCATGTTGAGTTAAGCTTGGTTGATTTTCTCATGATTACATGGTGGTGTTTGATGTGGCTTTCTATTTTTGTTTTGGCGGCTTCTTTGTTTATGTGATCGTGGGTGTTTGAGGAGATTAATCCTAGGAAGCGGAAATTGGTTTGGTATGCTTTAGATGTTGAGAAAGTTGTGTTTGATTTGTCATAAGACCCTCAGTGTCATGCATTTCGTTGTGTGAATGTTGGGGTAAGTTTTGATTTTTTTTTTTTTTTTGTTTTGTCTTGCTTAAGGCATGTGTCTTTAGAAATACATACCTTGGCTTTTCAGTGCTTACCTGACCTCCTTCTCTTTTAATGATGACAGCTTATTCCTTGGAGGATTGGGTTTCGTACTTCCATTGGGGAATGGTATTTTGATAAAAATGTGGCAACATTTTTTGGAGTGGACTCTTGCTTATGGATGGTCCAATGGAGTGACTTTGATAACCTGCAAGAGACAACAAACAAAAGCTTCTTTTGATTGTCAGTTGGGCGCATGCCCCTAATTTGAGCATATTTGCCAAAAGAAGATCATGTTGACAAACAGAACAGATGAACCGATGCCCCTAGTGTAGTATGCTTGCATACAAAAATGTTGGGCCAATGCCCATAATTTAAACATGTTGTGAAAACATTTTGTGCAAGTGAACTATTTTCAAGTCAATCACTTTGAGTTCTTCACTAGACCTAAGCTTAGGTCATTTGGGTGCTTGGGACCGAGCCTTTGACAGACTACCTACATACCTCTTTTGGGAGGATCAGGACTAGACGTAGTTCAAAAGTTGGACCTATCTGAAGGTTAGGGGTGGGTTCGGGTCGGGCGGGTCGGGTTTTGGGGAAATCTGTTGTCTGTCCGTAGAAAATAAATTCACGGATAATCCGTCCGCTAACCGTCCGTTGATAGGTTCGGGCGGGCGGGTCGGTTGAGCGGGTTTGGCGGGCGGGTGGTCGGGCGGGTGGTCGGGTTTAATGGGCTTGCAAGTGGGATTTTTTTGGACTTTTTTTGGCTTGCAAGTGGACTTTAAAAATTCAGTCCATATCATTGTTTTGGACTTTTTTGGGCCATTTTAAAACCAAATCAACAACTATATATAATTGGGCCTACTAATTTAGTTTTTTTAGCCATTTTTTTACTATTTATTTAAACCTCCTTATTTGCTAACTTTTTATACCATTCTTATATATAAAAAACCAAACATAAATGCAAGTATGCAACAATTCCTAAGCACATACAAATACAAATACAAAAAATCAATTTCATATATATATATATATATATAATTTAATTATATATGGGTTTATAACTTTATATATATATATATATATTATTTAATTAAATATTGTCGGGCGGGCGGGTATCCATCCGACCAAAATTCCAAAAACCGTTATCCGTCCGTTATCCGGATATTTAAAATATCCGTATCCGTATCCATCCGAATATATGCGAGCGGGCGGGCGGGCGGACGAGCGGGTCGGCCGGATTGGTCAGGCGGGTCGGGTTTCGCGGTTTTTTGCCCACCCCTACTGAAGGTCATGTAGATGATTGGGACCGAGTCTTTGATAGACTACCTACGTATCTCTTTTGGGAGGATCAGGTCCAGACGTAGTTCAAGGGTTTGACCTATCCAAAGGTCATGTAGATGATTGGGATCGAGTCTTTGATAGATTGCCTAGGTACCTCTTTTTGGAAGATCAGGTCAAGACGTAGTTCAAAAGTGAGACCTATCCATAAGGTCATTCCAATGATTGAGATTGAGTCTTTGCTGAACTGCCTACATACCTCTTTTGGGACGAACAGGTCAAGACATAGTTCAAGGATTTGACCTATTCAAAGTTCATGCAGATGATTGGGACCGAGTCTTTGATAGACTGTCTACGTATCTCTTTTAGGAGGATCAGGTCAAGATGAAGTTCAAGATTTATTGGAAGACACTTGGTCAACCATGGTGATGATAGAGACCTTTGATTAAGTCTACATGGTGATTTCAAAATGAGCTTATTCAAGAGAAAATTTGAAAATGATCTGAATTTTTCTTTTAAAACTTTGTGGTGTAGAAACCTTTTTTTTTTTTTTTTTGCAATGTGGTGTTCTTATCAATTTTGAGAAAAAAATCATTTTTTCCTTTTTCAAATGAGCAAAAGATAGTCCCTTTGAATAGGTCTTTTGGCTGATCATGATATTCGATAGCCAAACCATTTGCTTTTATTGGGAAGGATCAAGGTCATTGAATTCAAGTAAACAACCTTACTTTTTTACTTTGAGCATTGTGAGATTGAATCCTTAAAGGCAATCAAAGAATGTGCATGATAGTACTTGAAGAATTGAAGGTATTCAATGAGAATAATCAAGGGGAATGCCTCTGATTTAGGAATTTTTTTCATTTGAGATTAAACAAGGGGAGTGTCCCTAGTTTGAGAATTTTTCCTATTTGAAAGCAAACAAGGGAGTGCCCCTACTTTGAGAATTTTTATCTAAGGAAAAATAAGGGGAATGCCGTTAATTTGGGAATTCATTTTTGTTTGATGACAAACAAGGGGAGTGCCCCTAGCTTGAGAATTTTTTTTCTGAGAGCAAATAAGAGGAGTGCCCCTAATTTGAGAATTTTCCTTTTAAAGATCTTGTCAGTAGCGCTTGACTAACTCAGGCTTTCTTCCTTTTCAATCTTAGAGAAATAATCACAAGTGTTGTGCCTAAAAACTACCAAGACTTCAAGGAGGTCTTTATTCATAGGTTGTAATATAGGCCAGGTTCAGGTATTTGAAATAAAGGATATATAAAAGGCTCAAAATCTCATTCTGGATATTTTCCCTAAGTGTGCATTACTGAAAACTCATACATTGGAGAAGCTTTCTCCCTTTTTATCAGTGCTTGATTTTGAATTGGCTTCTTGAAAGTCTTTTCTCACTTATCTCTCTTTATTTCATTCAAGTTGTTCCTTTGTGTCAACCTATTTTTTCAATTCCTTTATTTAGCTCTTCAGCTTTGATGGGCTCTCATTTTTGGTTTTGAAGGAATATCACATCTCTTTCTCTCTTTAAGTTTTCATCTTTTTTTTTTGGGTTTTTTTTTTTTTTTTTTTTTTTTTGAATGAAACCCTAACTTTTACCTAGGTCATCCTTTCGGATTTTCAACCTACTGGGTTACCCTATTTTTTGCCTAGGTCACCCTTTCAAGTTTTCAACCTGGTCGGTCTCTCTTCTTCTTTTTTGAACTTTTCTTTCACAATTATTTGCTTTTTCATACACTCATGTCGCTTCTTGTCGGATTTAGCTTGTTGGACTCTCATGTGAGCTTAACATGAATCTGTCCTAGTTAAGTGTGAATAAGGATTTCATATTTGACCTTTCTTCAAGGTGGGTCTCGAGCATGACCCTAATCACCACACTTTCTTTCCAAACTTTTGATAAACTTGTACCTCTTTTATTGGCTTTTTTTCAAACGAGTATTGGGTTTGAGTCCTCCTCAGAATGAGTTTTGAGTATGTACACACTTGTTTTTTCCCACCCTTGGGTTTAAGTTTTTTATTATGTGTTCATGAAAAATAGGCTAACTGTATAGGCTCAAATGGGCTAGCAATGGATTAATTTGTGACACGTTAATTCTGGAATGATGTGGTCTAGCCAAAGATGGCCTCCTATCCCTAATAATGCTAGTTTATCAGCACAAAGGTATGACCTTTCTTGATAGACTTCTCTTAGAGTAAAAAGAAGTAACAATCCGTTGTTGTGACATTAAAATTTCTCAAAACAAGATTTTGCACTTTAATCAAATGACATGTGATTTTTCCCTTGATTGCATTTAGGATATCTTTCCCTTTTGTTCTAAATTGTGAGCAAAGATCCTTACATGAGTTAAATGAAGTTAATCCCTTCTTTGTGAAAATTGATCGGTAAGGCTATGGAATCTTATGATTTGCCAAAAGATTTTATCAAAGATATTTCCTTATACACAATTTGAAAATGTGTTCTGAAATTTTGAATTTTACTCATTCTAGAAGAAGAGCGATTCTTGATCTTGAAAGAACACCTTTTGAAAAACAATCCACAATATTTTTTTTTCTTTTTTAATATGCACATTTTGAAAACCAGCAATGGTTGGAGATCATGACCATTGAGTATTGGATGAATGGATGAACTCTTAGGTTTTGGGCCTTGAGGAGATTGGGAGTCATTAGGGGCCCATGCCTCTAGTTTTGGACTCTTCATTGAAGGCAACTTAAGGGCCCATGCCCTTAGTTGGATAGAGAGAATATTTTTTTTTTTTTTTGGCTTTTTGAATTATTTATTTATTTATTTATTTTTTTTACTTGAAGTGAAAAATGTAAACAATAAATTCAAACAAACATTCCTATGATGAGTTTACAATAAAAAACTAAACAACATGTTCCTAAGAATTCAAATGAGCAAACATAATGAACTTAAACAAAAGAAAAATAGAAAAACCCCATGAATGAGATCTTGGCTTGGGAGCTTGTAGAGTCTTCACTTGGCTCAACAGAAGTTGAATTAGCTGCCTGGTGAAGATGGAACAAAGGTCCTTTGGTCAATGAGGTCTCAGATGGCATGACCGGTCCCTTGAGTTCTTCATGGCATTGTTGGAGTCTTTTTGATCCATTGAGAAATCTGATGATGAACAAACCGGGCTTTCTTCGAATTGATCCTTCGACAGTCAAACTTGATTTTTGTGGGCCTTGGAGCAATGATGTTGGGCTTTTGACTTTTCTTATGAAGCGAATCCATTTGTCAATTTTGTACATGATCTGCACATTTAAATTGTGTGCACTTAGACTCATTAAGTCAATGGACTGTGATTTTCAAACTTAGACATTCATTAGAAAATCTTATGCGTGGACCATTGGATTTTGGCTTTCATTCATTTAGGTCCAAAATCATAAGAGTTGGAAACAGTGGACTTTGGGCTTTAATTCGAATAGGATCATGTGAAACTTAAGCATTGGGCTTAGAATTTCATTCAGGAAAATAGCCATGTGCGCCTCAAATTTTGTGCTTGGGCCTTTTTTTTTTTCAAGATAACTGGATGGGTTCCAAGTGTTGGACTTGGGTTTTGAATTTATTTAAAGT
>BKZX01028678.1:36390-60429 GCA_014362285.1 Fagus crenata
CATGAGAGCCTCAAGATTTGAACTTGGGCTTTGATTCAAAAACAAAGTTCATGTGAACTTTAAGCCATGGGTTTGGATTTTAATTCATTCAAGAAAAATCAGGTGAACTTCAAACCTTGGGCTTGGGCTTCAATTCAAGCAAAGTCATATAAACCTCAAGCCTTGGGCTTGGGCTTTAACTCATATAAAATCAGGTGAACCTCAAACCTTTGGCTTGGGTTTCAACTCAAGCAAAGTCGTGTTGGTCTTAAGCCTTGAGCTTGGACCTTTGATTCAATCAATGTCTTGATGGGTTAGGTATCCTTTTAACAAAACTAGGCTCAGGCATTGGACTTGAGCTTTTACCTTGCATAATTTGGATTCCTAAACCATTCTTTAAGGATGGGCCCAAGAGTGGGACTTGAAAATTTTCTTTTCAAAATAATCAAGTGGGCTAAGTACAGGACTTAGGCTTTTCTTTTCTTTCAAAATAACCAAGTGGGCCTCAAGTACAAGACTTAGGCTTTCTTTTTAAAATGACCAAGTGGGCCTTAAGTATAGGACTTGGGCTTTTCTTTTCGACATGACTAGATGGATTCTAAGTCTTTTGAATTTGGGCTTTGAATTTTCGTAGAATCATGTGAACTTTAATCTCCTTAAAGCCATGTGGGTCTAAAACATTGGACTTGATTGATTTTTGCCTTAAAAAAGTGATTGGTTAAGAAATTTTTCTCTTTTGGGCATTTTATTCACTTCAATGATGGCTTTTAGTACCTTTAAGTTCATGTGGGCTTCAAGCATTGGACTTGAGCTAGGTTCAAACAACATCCAAGTGGGTCTCAAGCATTGGACTTGGGCTTAGGTTCAAACAAGAGCAAATAAGGCCTTAAGTGTTGGACTTGGGCCTAGGTTCAAACGAAAGCAATTATGAATGCACGCTTTATCGGGTTGGGTCATCCTAGAGGAAATATCTAAATGGGCTTTTACATGAGGGTGAAAGGTAAGCTAAAAGGTTCCCCACTACTTGGGCTTAACATACCCACCAATCGCATGCGAGGGGCATCGATGGTTCTCAGTATGTTTAACCACTTTATACCAACTCGAGAGGGTCGAGAGTACATATTCGTGGGGTGGTAGGTGTAGACACCTCGTTTTGCTACCTACATAACCTAACAATACAAATTAGGGTCCTTTCCAAAATAAACCCAAAGAACGAAGCATACAACTTCTCTAAGACAATTTTGACCATTTGATTGACGAATTGAATTGATTAAACAAATCTCCACTTCAAAATACTCAAAACAACATGTCACAAGCCCAAATCAGACCATAAGTGCAAATGTTATGATCAATTGAAGATTTAACGGATAGAATGCATAATAATTTAATAATTCTGGGTACATGGGATTAATCCAAACTAATTATTATTGGTCCATTAATTGGGTTGATTTTAATTAATGAGATGTAAACATCCTATTGGCTTGTAATGATAAATAATTATGGGCTCTACTACGTTAAATAAAATCAGCTTAAGTTGGATAAATAGTGTGATTAATTAATTAAAATATAAGGATTAATTGAAATAGATGAATTCAAATATTTTAAAGGGGTTAAGAAGATCACTATTATATCTGGTGTTTATCATAAAAAGTTGAACAACTTTGAACAAACGGATAAATACAAAAAAAGAAGTTGAAAATGTTTTTTAAAAAACTCGAAGTACTGGCCAGCACTTTGATTGGGGTTTGAAGTACCGGCCGGCACTACAAGTTCGTATTTGGCATTTTGACTGGGATTTGAAGTACCGGCCAGCATTTCAAGCACATTTTGAAGTATCGGCCGGCACATTGAAGTACAAGTCGGCACATTGAATCACCAATCCGGCACTTCGAACCTGGAGCACGTTTTTTATCCCAAAATTGTCTCTAAACTTGAATTTTGAATTCTCACACATCCGAGTCAGTTCACAGCTGGTAGAGGATAAGGGATAGGGATTATTTGAAAATAAAAAATACAAAATTAAACAAAAGATATCTTACCATTTGTTTGGCTATAAAAAGAAAGGAGGAGATCAGTTACAAGGGCCCAAAGTTTGAGCTTTAGAGAGAATTCCAGATCATTCTGTGTATGATTTCTAAAGCATAAAACACCTCTAAGTAATCCACCATTGAAAGACAGAGAAAAGCCCTCACAAAAATCCCCTTTGGATATTCTACGGTGAAGCTCTATTCATAGGTACCTTGAAGACCATCAAGGAAGCATCATTGGAGTTCTCTTTTTGCAGCTGGGTAGTATACAAACCCCCCACCATTGCAGCCACACAACAACTCTCTTGATCTTTGCTCTTCACCCCTTTTCAAAGTTTTTCATTGTGATTAATTCTTTGTGTCTTCTATTAACCAATTCTTTGATTGCAGCCAAAGTTGAACATAACTCTGGTGATTCTAAAGCAATCAATAGGATCTTCTTCCACGTGCATGCAGGTAAGCATTCTTGACTGAATTTTTTATTTGTTTGCCTATTCACATGATGATGACGATAATATGCTTTTTCACATGTAAATGATTTAATAAAGAACTTGAACCTTTAAAATAAATTTTATGATAAACCATGTTGTTGTACATTGAAATGTTTGTTTTTGGCCAAGCTTTATCCTAGAAGACCGATTTCAGTCGGGCAAAACGAGGTGCTTACACCTTCTCGTTTTGTAACCAAGCCCCCGAGCCTAGTCTTGAAGGTTCTAGATTAGTTTCTTGATGAATGTAAATTTCTATTTTACTATACTGTATTTAGGTAGTATTCAAATGTAATTTTCTTAGATTGTACCTAGGAAACAAATTTTTGCTATGTAATTTTCCACTTTGGACACTCAATTGTAATCATTCAATCCAAATTGAATAAAAGAGAAGTATTTTTTTAGAATTTTCTTATTTTTCTTTCTTGCAAAAATAAGTGGCAACTCTACTGTAACATCACCTTCACTCTAGAGGGATGATCATTCGTCAGTTGGGTCACATTTTGAGGCTCATTTGACCCTCGGGTCGTGGTTCTCACAGTAGGTTGGCCAAGGGTACCCGTATCCGAGGGGGACCGTGATCCAAGGCTACTACTACCATGGCTTCTGGGCTAACAACACACAATGCAAGATCACATATACAATGCATGACATACAAAATGGCAATAATCAAAACGAGTAACAAACAATGCAAACAACTTGTGAACTATAGACTAAGGATCCTACTCTAGAGTTTAGCCTTCTAAGTCCCCAGTAGAGTCGCCACTGTGAGAACCACGACCCTTAACCAATAATGTAAAGGTCTAAACATGATTCCAAAAAATAGTTACTTACACTGTTTTCCATCCTAATCTTTAGGGGAATTTACAATGGAGTCACCACTTAGCTTTTACATAAAAACTAAGGAAAATAATACTTTTTGTTTATTGATTGAATGGATAAATATACAAATTTTTTAGAAAATTGAATAAATTGCAATGCTTTTGCCCTAGATACAATATAAGAAAAAACAAAGTACAAGACTTTGAGTCCTAATGTACAATATAAAAGAATGGGGTTTGGGGGCTAGAGGATTGAGTGGGAAGGTATTAGGCACCTACTCAACCTGACCAAAATCAGCCTCTTAAGAACACTTAATCTATAGTTCATAACTCGATGCATACAAACCAGACTCGCATTGATGTGACATCATATATAGCACATGCAAAACAAAATGAATAATTGTGATTAATCACCCAGCAATAGAAAGTATTCATGCAAATATCCTTAACCATACATCTAGACAACCAAACAAAACATGTTAAGATCAAGACCAATCAGAAGCAAATATGGCAGAATCAATAGGAAAATATTTTCTGCACTAGACAATATAAATCCTAATAAAACTCAGATCGGTACTTAGATGCAACCAATCGGGCCTCTCCTAGTGTTGATCGGTACCAAAGTTGGACCATTCGGTACCCAGGTAAAAATTGGGACCCGATCGATGCCCAGGTAAAAACCTAGGACCCGATCGATTTTAATCTGAGAGTTCAGTTACTAATTCTCATGAAAATCGACTCCTCCATTGTTTTTAACATTTTAAAACTATAGTTTTCATCCTAACATGCTCCTAAGTCATAAAATTTTAATCAAATAAATTCCATATAAAAAAAGAATTAAAAACAAAACTATCCTAAAAAATATACAACTAATCACACAATCATATTTTAACTAATGGATAATCAAAATAACAAGGAAAAGAAGTACATGCATGTGTTGGGGAGGGAACTCTTTGATTTGATTCGATTGAATCCAACCTGAAAACTGATTCTTAAGGGAAAAATCGTTAAATTTGGTTACAAGAGATTAAAAAAAATGGAATTAAAAGATTGTAATTGAGATTACAAGAGGTGGTCCCTTATAATCTCTAGGGTTATAAGAATAGCTTGTATTCTTGTTAGAAACCCTAATCCCTCACAAATATTCTTTTGAATTTTGTTTGGGATTCTGAACGATAAAAATTCCAACCTCCTTTGATAATGAGTATAATTTTGTATTTATATGGCAGCCCCAAAATGAATAATCCCCAATTCTGGAACCGTAGGAGGCTTATTAGGGTTTTAAAATTAGATTGGTGGCACAAGAATTTGACTCTTGATAAAATTCTTATCTGGGTGCCGATCGGTACCCAAAAAGGCCCGATCGGTTCCCGTGTGAAATTTGAGTACCAATCGACACTCAAGTGGATAATTTCGACTTATTTCATTTTTAATCCACTTCTAGTCAAAATAGAAGTCCCTTATCAGCTGATTTCGGGATCCCTTTATTTTAAATAATTAATTAATAAATAATTTGATAATTACTAGTCATAATAATTATCTATTATATAAAAATTAATTAAATTTAAAATTATCCTCTGAATATTGTCTTGTGCACTAATACTTACCATATTAGGGTATTCTAACCAATAGGAATTAATTATTAATTAATTTAAGTTTAATCCTTTAAAGGACCAATCAAATTAATTTATAAATAATCATATGCATGCATGCTCATGGTAAGCGTCATTTCAACCAATCGAATTTATTTCTTTAATAAAATCTTGGTTTTTGATCCAATTTCCAATCCAAAAAATGAAATCTCATTCTTAATTCAATTTTGATCACTTAAAATATGATTTTAAATTTATGGACCAACTTTGAATTTTCAAGCTTTTGAAATTACCATTTTACCCTTTATGCACTAAAGTGTAAAAAAGTAAATTTAATGGTTTCAAAATGGGGTGTCAACAACTTGAGAGAGCAGGGGCCTTTGTATAGGCTATAAAGGAGAGAGAGGGACAAGGGTGTGGTTGGGCCCAAATATGGGCTGGATTGGGCTTTTTGGCCTACCTAAAATCTAACATACTACAATATCCTTTCTCTTAACCTAAGCAAATGTTTAAATGATTTGTGTTAAACAATTTAAATTACTTTATTAAAAGGCTTATTAATAAAGTAAATATATTTTTTTCCATTTAATTCAAGTGTTAATCAAGTACGATCCATGGTTCATGGTTCTTGGAAGAAGATTGAAGTAACTTTGTACAACGCATGGTTCAAAGCAAGAAGAATTTGTCAAAGTCATTGGCAGTGATATTACTGTGAAGTAACTTTGTATTATCTCCATTGTATTTATATTCCCTATTTGATTATAGTGGATAGATTGAAGTTGACCTATGGAAATAGGCAAATAATGTTGAACCATGTAAAATTTATGATATTTCTTGTGTAATTGTTTAACCATGTTTGTCGCCTAATATCACATTAAGCGACGAAAATTAAAGGTCACAATAATTTTGGCTCCAAAATATTCCACTCACACCTATTTTTTTGGGACATTTAGGCGACAAGAATTAGTTTTGTCACCAAATTGTATGCCTATAGTGACGAAACTTTTCGTCGCCTAAAGGTCCCACTACTTTTGGCCCCCAAATGAGTGTTGGCGCCTTTAGGCGACAAAATAACTCTTTTGTTGCCCAATATAATTTGTGTTTTTAATGTGGCGAATAAGTTTATATTTCATCACCTAAGATACATATTTTGCAATGAAAAAAATATTTCGTCGCAAGATTTTGTCACCGAATACACTTTTTTTTTTTTTGCTAAATACACCAAATACACATGTTGTTATAGTGTATTACTACTATTTTATTGGTTGGACATAATTTAAATTTTACAATTTCACATCATTGGCCTAACATTTCCAACAATGTCTTGTTAACGTGTACTCATTACTAACCAATCCCACATGTTTTCAAGCTATTTAACATTAAACTAATAAATAATAGATTTTAGCAAAGAAATAATGATATGAACCTACAGAAATGGAATCCCTTGAACCCACAATCAATTTGAAAACTCACCCAAGAAAGCCAAGATCAAGTCAATGGATGGAGAATCTAGACCCGTTGAGAACTCGTTTCAAGAACCCAAATTATATTAAAATCTAGACTCATTGAAGAACCTATCTCAAGAACCCAGATTATAAGGAGGAACGCCACAAAAGTTATGATTTACCTTTGATAAGTTCAAAAGTTCAATCAAGAACAAGAGGAGTAAACTCAACTCACAATGAAAATTCAATATTGTCTGCCTTCAAATGAGGCTACAAAGAGTATTTAAACCAAAACCTAATAAAACTCTAACCAAAATAAAGCCCTTTCTTCCAAAAATACCCTTGCATGAACAGTGCCACGCTATAGTAATTCGGCTACAGTAATTCCGCTATAGTAACTTCTTGAAACCACAGTAACTTCTTGAAACCCTAATTCCTAAAAAGTAACTTTCCAAATAAGCCCTTGGCCATCATACAAGGCCTTCCCAAAACCCTAGTTCATAAGAAATAAGACATATATGGGTGAAGCATCCTCAAGCCCACTTATTCTAAACTAATAAAATAAATCATTTAACAAATTAAAACCCTTCAATAACAATAGGCCCAAACAATAACCCCAAGTCATGTCTTCCATAGCTTGTATCAAGTGGATCAAAATTGGTTTTCCTTCTTTCAAACCCATCTTGAGTGTTGGGCTCTTGCTAGCTTCATCCCAAGTGGATTGCACCAATCCTTGTATTGCTTCCTTGATCTTGTAATTGGCCCATCTGGAACTTGCAAAGAATCTTTAAGACTAGGCCCACCTTGGTTACCATCATTCCCCCTCTTCTCAAAATGATTCGACCTCGAATCTTCACCTACATCAAAAGGAGAAAGATTAGAAACATTGAAAGTAGCAGAAACATTATACTCACCTGGAAGGTCCACTTTATATGCATTGTTATTAATTTTCTCAAGAATTTGGAAAGGTCCATCTCCTCGAGGATGCAACTTAATCCTTTTATGGGCTGGGAATCTTTCTTTGCGCATGTGAACCCAAACCCAATCTCCTGGTTCAAAGATGACACGCCTTCGCCCTTTATTGGCTTGGGAAGCAACCCTTTCATTCTTTTGGGCAATTTGAAGCCGTACCCTCTCATGAAGTGACTTCACCAACTCTGCCTTGTTTTGTCCATCCAAGCTACTCTTGCCATCAACAGGTAAAGGTATCAAATCTAAAGGAGTAAGTGGATTAAAACCATAAACAATTTCAAAAGGAGAATATGAAGTAGTAGTATGCATGACCCTATTATATGCAAACTCTATAAATGGCAAACAATCCTTCCAAGTTTTTAAATTCTTATAAACAACAGTGCGTAAAAGCTGAGTTAAAATCCTATTAACTACTTTAGTCTGACTATCAGTCTACGGATGACAAGTAGTGGAAAATAAGAGCTTAGTACCCAATTTCCCCCACAACACCTTCCAAAAGTGGCTAAGGAATTTAACATCCCTATCAGAAACAATACTCCGAGATACACCATGGAGTCGCATTATCTCCCTAAAAAACAAGTTAGCTATGTTTGTGGCATTATCTATTTTATGGCATGGAATGAAATGTGTCATTTTACTAAATCTATCCACAACCACAAAAATAGAATCTTTATCCGTTTTTGTCCTAGGCAGCCCCAAAACAAAGTCCATAGATATATCTACCCATGGCTCATTAGGAACAGGTAAGGGTGTATACAACCTATGTGGCAAAACCTTAGATTTGGCATTTTAACATGTAATGCATCTACCACAAATGCGATTGACATCTCTCTTCATCTAAGGCCAAAAGAAATGTTCATGCAAAATATCTAAAGTTTTCTTGACACCAAAATGTCCCATTAATCCCCCACCATGTGCCTCATGCACCAATAACTCATGCATAGAACAACTTGGCACGCAAAGTTTGCTTTCTTTAAACAAATAACCATCATGCTTGTAAAACTTACCGAATGCTGCCTTATCACATACCTTTTACAAATCAGAAAAGTCAACGTCATCGGCATACATGTCTTTCACATATTCAAACCTAAGCATCTTAGCACTCATAGAAGTAAGAAGTACATACCTCCGGGATAAAGCATCAACAACAATGCTCTCCTTACCTTACTTGTAACGGATGACATATGGAAAGGTCTCAATGTATTCTAGCCATTTAGCATGCCTTTGATTAAACTTACCTTGACCCTTGAGATGCTTCAATGATTCATGATCGGTGTGGATCACAAATTCCCTAGGCCACAGGTAGTGCTGCCAAGTCTCTAATGCACGAACAAGAGCATAAAGTTCTTTGTCATAAGTAGGGTACTTCAGGGACGCCCCTCTTAGCTTCTCACCGAAGAAGGCTATGGGCTACCTATCCTGTATCAAAACGGCTCCAATCTCTATTCCTAAGGCATCACATTCAATCTCAAAAGCTTTGTTAAAATCAGGTAATGCTAACACAGGTGTAGAGCACAACCTTTCTTTAATAGTGACAAAATCATTCTCTTGATCAGCTCCCCAATGAAACCCGACATTCTTTTTAATTACCTCAGTGAGTGGTGCAACCATGGTACTAAAGTCTTTAATAAAACGCCAATAAAAGCTAGCTAAGCCATGAAAGCTTCTTACCTCAGTGATGCTCTTTGGCGTTGGCCACTCCTTGATGGCCTTGATTTTCTCTTCATCCACCTTACCTTTTGTTCTAACAACATAACTAAGAAAAACAACTTTTTCTATGCAAAAGGTACATTTTTTTTTTTAAATTAGCATACAACTTTTCACATCTCAACACATCAAACACATATCTCAAATGCTCAATATGTTCATTTAAGTCCTTGCTGTATACTAGGATATCATCAAAATACACAACCACAAACTTGCCTATGAACGCACGTAGGACATGGTTCATTAATCTCATGAAAGTACTGGGAGCATTTGTAAGTCCAAATGGCATAACCAACCATTCATAAAGCCCATACTTAATCTTAAAAGCAGTTTTCCATTCATCACCCTCTTTCATTCTAATTTGATGATACCCATTTTTAAGATCAATTTTACTGAAAATACATGAGCCATGTAATTCATCAAGCATATCATCTAATCTAGGAATGGGATGGCGATACTTTATCGTGATATTGTTGACTACCCTACAATCAATGCACATCCTCCACGTCCCATCCTTCTTTGGCACCATTAGCACTGGTACTACACATGAGCTCAGGCTCTCCCTCACGTACCCCTTGCTCATCAAATCCTCAACTTGCCTCTAAAGCTCATTTTTCTCCTTTGGATTACTCCTATAGGCTGGTTGGTTTGGAATAGCAGCTCCGGGCATAAAATCAATCTGGCGCTCAATGCCTCTAATGGGTGGCAACTCATTAGGCATTTCCTCTGGGAATACATCCTCAAATTCCTGCAACAAAGAAACAGCCAAACTAGGAAGAGACTAGTTAGTTTCATCAAGATTAAGATAAGACTCTTTATAGACAAGAAAAATCATAGGGCGATCTGCGAAGAAAGCCCTCTTAACCTCACTCTCTCTTGCATAGAAACTCACTTTTGTCTCTCATTTTCTCTCTGCAGACTCTCTTTCTTTTTTCTCTCGTGACTTCACTCTTTTTTCTTTACTCTCAGCCACCTCTCTACTTTCTTTTTGGCTCATTTTCACTCTCACTCTTTCTTTTTTGCTCAATATCTTTTTCACTCTTTCTTTTTTTATCACTCTCATTTTCACTCTTTCTTTTTTGAACAACCTCACTTTTCAGTTTCAGTTGGTCTTCATAGACCTGACTTGGAGTTAAAGGAGCAAGCTTGAATGTTTTTCCCTCCTTTACAAAGCTGTACATGTTCTTGAACCCATCATGTGTCACCCTCCTATCATACTGCCACGACCTTCCTAACAAAATATAGCCAGCATGCATAGGCACAACATCACAAAACACCTCATCTAGATACTTCCCAATTGAAAAAGTAACTAACACTTGTCTATCCACCTTAACCTCTCCATAATCATTCAACCACTACAATTTGTATAGTCTAGAGTATTTTAGGGTTGGTAAATTCAATTTCTCAACCAAAGTAATGCTAGCCACATTAGTACAACTCCCCCCATCAATGATCATACTACATACCTTATTGTTGACGTGGCATCTAGTTTGGAAAATGTTCTCTCTCTGTTGCTCTGCATTATTCACCTTAATGTGTGTATTGAGAGCACGCCTAGCAACAAGAGACTCACATGTCACGAGGTATACCACTCTATCATCATCACTAGCATCAACCAACTCGGGCACCCCATCACTATCATCCTTACTCTCAGTCATCACCTCCTCATTGTCACGCATAATCATCACCCACCTGTTTGGACATTGAGAAACGATGTGCCATGAACCCAAACACTTAAAGCATTTAATATCTCTATTCCGTGAAGGTTGAGATTCTACCTTGGGTTTGTTGCTAGTTCCCTCATCTTTTCCCTTAGGTGGTTTGGTCTTTCTCTTTACTTTAGTTGGATCATTCCTATCCCACTTTGATTTCCAAGTAGTGTTAGGAACCGAAGTGTACCTTGCTGTCTCTTTTCTCTTTAACTGTCTCTCCACCTTCATAGTCATGTGTACCATGTCCTCTATCTCCATATAATGCTGCAATTCAATTACATTGGCTATGTCCCTATTCAAATCACTCAAAAATCTAGCCATGGTGGCCTCTCGGTCCTCCTCTACATTAGCCCGAATCATCGTCACCTCCATCTCCGTATGGTAATCCTCCACACTCCTAGACCCCTATGTAAGATTTTGGAGCTTTTGGTTAAGGTCCCTATAGTAGTGGCTAGGTACAAATCTCCGCCTCATGAGAGCTTTCAACTCGCCCCACGTCTTTACAGACCTCTCATAATTCCTCCTCCTATTGGTCACTAATTGATCCCACCAAATAATAGCATAATCAGTGAACTCAATTACCGCAAACTTCACTTTCTTCTCTTCAGAGTAATTATGACAATCAAACACCAACTCTATTTTTTCTCCCACTCTAGATAAACCTCAGGGTCAGTTTTACCTTGGAAAGATGGTATTTTCATTTTGATGCTCCCAAGGTCTCTATCTACACCATCCTGACCCCCTAGGTTCCCCTTAAATCCTCTTTCATGCCTAACTCTTCTATGTCTACCCGACCCAACGTCAGATGCTAAGTCTTCCTCACCCTCACCATCTTCTTCATTCTCATACTCATTTTCAACCCTAGGCTCACGTCGCCTCCTATCTCTCCCACCTTGCAGATTTCTAATCGTTGCTTCTTTATGATCCATCCTATCCCTCACTTCACCCAACACAAAGTTCAACCGCTCAAACTATTGTTGCATGGCTTGCAACACAAAGGATGAGTTATTTGCCATCCCCTTTGGTGATGAGTCACTCCTATGAGACATCGTAATGTGCTGCACAAAAAGAATGTTAGTGGAAAACCTCACACACTCCCTTACGTGTTTACACTCAAATAATGGCACTCCACTCGTATTTCACTTTTAATTGGTTTTTTTTTTTTTTTCTCGATAATAATCTCACACTTTCTTGCCTTTTACCTCAAGAGTTTTCCCACTTAAGTTTCTTAAGAACTAATTGAACTCAATCAAGACAATGCAACCTTGTTTTATCCCAACTAGTAATTAGGTCCAAGAAACAAGAATAAGAGAAACATGGAAGGAATAAAAACGACACGAGAATCAAGGAAATTATACGAATAAAAGAGTAACTATAAGACAAAATGCCAACTATAATGATGTATGCAACCCCTTTGATGATAAGGCTCAAGAAAAAAATTTCGGATTTTCAATTTTTTTTTTTCAATTGATTTGATCACAATCAAAAGAATAAGCAATTAACAAAACCTTAACAATAACTCAAAAATCCTAGAATAAGTGATATACGGCAACCCCTAGAACAAGAGATTTCGACCAACACAAACCCTAGAACAATGAAATTCGGCAGCCCTAAGAATAGTGAAGAAATTCGGCAGCCACCTTTTTTTTTTTTTTTTTTTTTTTGTAACCCTAGAACAATGAAGCCCTAGAAATAAATATGCAAGAAATAAAAGATAGAATCAAACCTGATTGGAAACCTTGCCTTGAACCCACAATGATATGAACCCGCAAAAATGGAATCCTTTGAACCCACAATCAATTTGAAAACTCACCCAAGAAAGCCAAAATCAAGTCAATGGATGGAGAATCTAGACCCGTTGAAGAACTTGTCTTAAGAACCCAGATTACAAGGAGGAACGCCACAAAGGTTGTGATTTACCTTTGATAAGTTCAAAAGTCCAATAAAAAACAAGAGGAGTAAACTCAACTCACAATAAAAATTCAATATTGTTTGCCTTCAAATGAGGCTACAAAGAGTATTTAAACCAAAACCTAATTAAAACCCTAGCCAAAATAAAGCCCTTTCTCCTAAAAATACCCTTGCATGAACAGTGCCGCGCTACAGTAATTCCGCTACAATAACTTCTTAAAACCCTAGTTCCTAAAAAGTAACTTTCCAAATAAGCCCTTGGCCATCATACAAGGCCTTCCCAAAACCCTAGTTCATAAGAAATAAGACATATGTGGGTGAAACATCCTCAAGCCCACTTATTCTAAACTAATAAAATAAATCATTTAACAAATTGAAACCCTTCAATAACAATAGGCCCAAACAATAACCCTAAGTCATGTCTTCCACAGCTTGTATCAAGTGGATCAAAATTGGTTCTCCTTCTTTCAAACCCATCTTGAGTGTTGGGCTCTTGCTAGCTTCATCCCAAGTGGATTGCATCAATTCTTGCATTGCTTCCTTAATCTTCTTGGCTCTTGATCTTGTAATTGGCCCATTTGGAACTTGTAAAGGATCTTTAAGACTAGACCCACCTTGGTTCCCATCATTCCCCCTCTCCTCAAAAGGATTCGATCTCGAATCTTCACCTACATCAAAAGGAGAAAGATCAGAAACATTATACTCACCTGGAAGGTCCACTTTATATGCATTATCATTAATTTTCTCAAGAATTTGGAATAAACTTTTATTAACTTAAAAGACTAAATTTGTGTAATTTATTACTCTAAAAAACTAAAACTAATAGACTCTCAAACACATCCAACCATCTATTTCAAATTCTTACTGAAGCAAAAGGTGGAAAAATGATACATCACTTTCATAATCATATATATTACAACTTATAACATTAACCGCGCATCGCGCAGTTTCCCTACCAATGTCTCTAGAACGGTATGATGTTGATGAATACTGAGTTTGTAATACAATATACAAGCTAGAACAAATTAAAGGTTAGTTTTGGATTGTTGATCTGTGTGAAGGCTAGTTTTGGACTACGCAAAACAACTACAAAATTCATGTGACATTATCGTTTCAATCAGAGTTGCTTTAAAGAATGGTAGTGATTAAAATTTCACTCTGTGTATTACTCTTAACAGTAAATCTATTATTTTTACTTTTTCACTCCAAAGTTTAAAACGTTTGCTCTATGGGGTTTATACTTGAGGTAGGTTTTTGTTGTTTTAAATAAACTGCAGAGCTAGCTGCCAATGTGCTTTTGTTATTTTTGTCAATATAAAATTTTAATATTTTTCATATTAATAAATAATCACGAGGGAATGTCAAAGTATAAGAATAAATATATGAGAATAAGAAATAATGGCAAGAAACTTTAATCCTTAAAAGCTGCTGGAACAACTAGAGACTAGAGTAGGGAATGAAAAAAAATGCATAAGGAAAAAAGAAGAAGATGTAGAAGGATTAAGGATTATAATAACGACTTACTCTAAAATAATAACGTAAAATGATGTGCTTCCTGTATAATTCAGCGGGAGCTTGTACTGTATTCATAATTGAGATATACAGAGAATAGTTATTGAGATAACAATTGTTTGATATACAAGATATTTTAGTAACAATTTCCTATCTACCGACTTATCTTCTGATATCACAGTTTGTTTCTGCTGCTTTTTGAGATTTATCTCTTGAGGTTGTCCTTATCAAGCACAATTGATGTGCCAAAATAAAAGATAAAGTACAGCTGTGAGCCATTCCTTTTTTCCTTTACATTTTTTCATGTACAGAGTGCTTCAAGCTTCCCTAAGTTTTCCCAGTTCGCTCCTGCTTCCTGCTTATCTGAATCTTGAGATTTATACTTTCCTAATAATAGGATAAGCACTATTGATGGGCCAAAATAAAAGATAAAGCACAACCGAGGACTATTCGATTGCAAGAGAGTGAGAGAGAAAGGGGACTGACGGCTAAGGTTTTCACGTGGTTCAGCTATGTGAGCCTACGTCCATAGGATGTAGCCAATTCGGCTATATCTTTATTAATACTCTCTCTGTGTTATATTTTGGATGATTACAATATGTTGTGAGTTGTCCTATTTATACATAGGACTACTAACACAACTCTCCTAAACAATATGTTGTGGCAGTAAAAGAAAATACTCAAATCCCCTCTTCCTACTTAGCTCTCATGAAGAACAACAGGCCCCCACTACCCCATGCTGTCGTGCCCCACACCACCAAGTCACCAACCAGACACAAACACAGCCACCCATCTCTGACACAACATCAATTCCTTACCCATTCACTAAAAAACCACCGCACAAAAACACCAATCGGTCCAAAATGACATCAATTACCCAACAGATCTAAAGAAAATCAAGAACCCAAAAAATTGCCTTTCTTATTATTTAATCACTAACGTTGATGGTTGGAATTTATGTAAAGAGAGAGAGAACATGGATCTAATCAAATCAAAAGAAGAAGAAAAAATTGTAGTATATGTATCTGAATAGATATCAATTCTATCAAAGAAATGAATAGTAGCACACCCAAAAGTTGGGACACTAGAGAGATGAAGGAACCTATGGGGGCCTATGGTAACTTGAGATTGGAGCTTCATTGCAAAAACACTGAGAGTGCTCTTAGTGATTCTTTCAATATTGGCTGCAAAAGTCTGAATACTATGCCGTTCTAGTTCAAATAGAGTATAGAACGTCGGCAATGTGCGTGGGTGGCCGCACTGGACAGCAGAATTTTTTTCTGTTCCGCGCTGGAGGTGAGAGCAGATAGGCTTGGATGCAACGGTGTGGAGGCGGGGAACAGCAGTGAGATCTGAGAGAGGAGGGGATTCGAAGGTTTTTTTTTTTTTTTTTCAGATGAATTAAAATGAGTTTTGATTTTGAAGTTTTTTAAAATAAAAATTATAATGATTTTTATAAATGAATAATGACTTGTTAATTCAGTGTTTTAATTGTTGATATGGCATTATGATATATATTTTTTATTTGAGTTGTCATTTTTTTATTTATTAAAACTTGAGTCAGCATGCCACATCAGACATTTTTAAAATTAAAAATAAACAGTTAGCTATGTCAGCATTTTCCATCTAACGTTAACGGTAAGGACTATGTTGACACAAGGTTGAAAGGTTGAGAACCAATTTAACATAGCTGAAAGGTTAGGGACCAATTTGACACAAAGACCAAAGGTTGAGGACCAAAATGATATTTAAACCTATCATATATGATGTCTTTTGTAGCAAAACAAAATCAATGCTTGCAAGTAGGATATCATCTACATATAGGACTGCGGAAAAGTATTTACTCCAATTGGCCTTATGGTATATAAATTGATTAACAATCACCATATATGTGATTTTTTTTGCTAAATAATTGTTTGCCACAGTTCAAAATTAAAATTCAAAAAGGATGAATCTTTGCTTATCACTCATAATATTAAATATATAAAATAAGAAACCATATGTGCATCAGATTCATATTTTAGGCTTCTCCTCCTAAAATAATATATGTTACAAACTGTAAGGATTACAAATCCATCCATATGAAAATCCAAGCAGTGAGAAATATACGCGGTGGACGACCACACAGAGAAGTTCAGTTATTATTCATTCTCACTTTTATTTATTTTGCTTTGTTATTTCTTTTATTTTATAACGATGAAAATTTTATCTTCTATTCTCCGTGAAGAGTTTAATAGTATAGATTTTATTATTTGAGTTTTTCTTCCCTAAAACCCAACAGAGAGTGGGAAAAGTTCAAGTTTTCTTGCACTAACAAAGGCCCCCAGCGGCTGTGTAATAACAAAGAAGAGAACCCTTCAGACATTTTATCACTTTTTTCAAATTTTAATGGGAAATGATATTTCCGAAACAATAAGTGTTATTTTCACACTATTGGTGCAGAAATATCAAATCTTGATGCACAAAATTGTCCAAATCAAAAAGATTTCTCTTCCTCTCTCGCTTCGTCTCTCTCTTCGTCGCTTGCTTCGTCTCTCACGCCATTGTTGTTAAGACCAAGCTCACTCTCTTCGTCTCTTGCTTCGTCTCTCACGCCATTGGTCTTATGGTCAAGCTCGTTTCCAAGATCGCTGAGAAGAAAGGGATAGCTCTGGCTCTGTTGTTGCCTTTCATTTAATTCCTCAATCTAGTATGAGTCTTTGTATATAAAGGCTTAGTTTTGCATTTTGGAATCTTGGTTTATTTTACAATTCTTGATGAGTTTTATATTCATTGTTTAATGATTATTCAATAACTTTATTTTTACATATAATCATTTCTAATTATGAAAAAATATGGTGTAAGATCAAGGTGTACTGTTATAATCAATTGTGCTTATAGATTGTGTTGTATGTCTAAGTTTAGTCCTTTGAGATGATCCTAGCCATTTGAGAAAGAGATATCTAGTGGACGATCAGTTGGGATTTGGGAGTAAATGTCAACTTTTTAGATGATAAGGTATTTTAGACCACACTAATTCTGAGGTGGACAACTTTTACAAGAGACTAGTATTTGATTGATGGGCCTTGGAACAAAAATTTCCTATTGGTTTTGGATTCATTTTGTATGTGTTTGTGGACATCTGACTCACTCAACTAATTGCAAATCTTTTTAGATGATAAGGTATTTTAGACTACACTAATTCTGAGGTGGACAACTTTTACAATAGATTGGTATTTGAAATTTGCTGTTGGTTTTGGATTCATTTTGTATGTGTTTGTGGACATCTGACTCACTCAACTACTTGCAAATCTTTTTAGATGATAAGGTATTTTAAACTACACTAATTCTAAGGTGGACAACTTTTACAAGAGATTGGTATTTGATTGATGGGTCTTGGAACAAAAATTTGTTGTTGGTTTTGGATTCATTTTGTATGTGTTTGTTGACATCTGACTCACTCAACTACTTGCAAATCAATGTGGTACATGACTAGAGAAAACTGGCTCCATATTTGGTTCAAAAGTATATGCTGGAATATTTATTGATTATCACTTGCCTGGCTAATATATGATCAGTATATTTGAGGAAAGATGATGGAGGCCCTATTTTTTTAATTTCAAATTTATTGTTTTCTATCTGATATGCATGGTTGAGGACAGATAATAATAATAATAATAATAATAATAGGGGTATTTTGGTCATTTTAGTAGTTATAGGGGTATGTTGATCATTTTGAGGTTTTTTGGGGTATTTTTGTTATTTTATAGATTCTAAGAGGTTTTGGTTATTTTGGAGGTTCCAAGGGTATTTCAATAATTTTCTTAATTTTTAATTGTTTTTTTATCATTTTATAAGCTTTAAGGGTATTTTGGTAAATTTCAAGGTTTTAGGAGTATTTAGGTCATTTTAGAGGTTTTAGTACATTTTAATTATATATATGCATAAAATAAATGGGCAAATTTGTGGGTTAGGTTTTAGCTTAGATAATTGGGTTGGATTGGATTTGGATAATATCTATTTTATTAAATGGGTTTAAATGAGTTATTGGATTTTAAAGGCCTAACCCATTTAATGCCACCCAAACCCACTAATTTGACACCCGTACCTAGGAGTAAAAACACTGGGGCCAAGCTACAAAGACGGAAGCTAATAAATGGTGGAGTCAATGGGAGTGGTTGAACAACCCAAAAGGAAGAACAGTAAAGGAGCTGAACAAAGTCTAAGGATGGGACCCCAGCAAGGAGGAAATATCAGGTCACGCAAGGACCCCCTTGAAGCATATAACACTTGCATGGAAAACGTAGGTAGAAGAAAGGAAAGTATCATAAAGTTTTGAACAATTAAATGTGATAAAATTATATGTGCTCCATTTTATTTTAATCTCCTCGTCAATTGCACCTATAAGATAATACTTTCTATTTTAATTTGCCAAGGGATTGATTAATGGCCTTTTTAGCTTGTGTTTGGATCTTCTATTTTAGGAATGCATTTTTGGAAATGCATTATCTAGAATGTATTTTGCTAAAAATAGTGTGTTTGGTAAAATATTGAAATTATTTATAAGAAGTGATTATGCTGAAAGGAATTATGTTTGGTTGGTATTTTAAATAATGTATTTTTCCTATAAAATAATATATTATTAGTATACATTATGTAATTAATATATATTTTTTTAAATATCTTAATATAAGGCTAAAAATATATTTACTACCAATACATAATTAACAATGTAATAAAGAAATAAAGTATTACGTTGTAATTTAAAATAATGTCTACTAATAAAAAAATATAGGTCATGATTTGTGCACATCTCCTTATACACATTTTTATAAAATTTGAACCATGTAATAAAAAAATATAGAGAAATGTGTATTGTGTGTGCAATAGAGATATACACAAACCATTTATGATAAAAAAAAAGAAATATCATAGACATCCTCTAAATAAATTTTCACAATTCTATACTTTGCACCAAACAAAACGAATATACAAATAAAATCAATTTAGTTTTTTCTCTCTCAAATTTTTTTCTTCTTTCTTTTCCACTTCTCCTTTTTTTCCCACCATACACGTAAACCCCTCTCCTCATTTCTTTTTTCTTTTTTATTTCCTTTTTTCTTTTTCCCCACCACTCATGTATCCCCCTGCCTTTCTTTTTTCTTCTCCCCCACCACACACATACATCCCCCCCCTCACCCATCTCATTTTTTTCTCATTTCTTCCTCACAGTTCACACCCTTCCCCCATTTCTTAGTTTTCTCTCTCTCTCTCTCTCTCTCTCTCTCTCTCTCTCTCTCTCTCTTATATAACATCCAAACATTACAAATAAAAGAAAAAACATAATGTGACATAAAATCGAGACATTACAAATAAAGTATTGGAAAAAGCACATCATAACAAGTTTACATTAAACAAAGAAAAAAACATTATTAACGATCATTCTAAATCATCCCTAGTTCTTTGATAAAAAATGAGAAAATGAGAATACTTTTTCAAAGATAAAAAAAAAAGAAAGAGAAAAAATAGGGAACACATAAAAAATAAAAAATAAAAAATGTAGGGAGCAAAAGAGAGGGAAGAAAAATAAAAGAAAGAAAGAGAAAAATTAAGTAGGGAAAAAAGAGTTGTTCGAGTAATAAATTGTTGTAAGTGGGTCCCATTTGCTTTAGTAAAAATTAAAAGTAGAAGCTAGAATCAGAATCGAAAATATTTTGGATTCTAACTTCTGCTATAGATTTTTTGCAGAATGCATTCTATGCATAAAAATCTGTGAAATTACTTTTAAGTAAAAGATCCAAACACAGGCTTAGTTTTTAATTTTTTACGATGGTAGAGTGGAAAGCCAACAGGATGAGCTATATATATTGTGCTTATTCATCTAGCTTTTTTAACTTTCTAACTCAAAATGTCATTAAATTACAAGGATCTTGAAAACATAATACATGCTTAATATGAAATGCACAGCATCAATTCGGTGGAAATGAACTTTTGTTTAGAAATTTAATGATAGTACCGCAAAACTAAACTCTACGAAGGAGGATACATAGCATTATCTATTTTTATAGAAAAAATTACTTATCTTTGCATAAACCATAGTTTTAAGTGACATGTTTGAGTTCCCTTCAAAAAATTAAAAATTTACATGTTTGAGCAAATCCCACAACCCGCTTATATTTTATTTTTGTTTGGCTAAATTACAAATTACACCATCTAATTTTGATAAGTTTTTATTTTCATTCTTTTAGTTTCACTTTTATACTTCAATAGTTTAACTTACATTTGTTTTCAATATAGTCTTTCCATCCAAATCAGGCCGTTAAATCCAATAAAACGACATATTTTTGTTATTAGAAACTGATGTGGTTTAAGGGCACAATTTAGAGGAAAATGGACATAATATAATTATTACATTGAATACATATGTAAGTTAAAGGATAGAAATGAAAATAATAATAATAACAAAACTGAAACATTAGAGATAAAAATTAAAAACAGTCAAAGTTATAGGGTGTAATTCAAGGGTCAAATCAAGTTGCACTTGGTGAGCAATATTAAACTACCTAATAAATTTTTATATTCGATTAATGTTTTGAAAATCTCACCATTGGAATACATGTTTGGTATGTTTTTTAACACACATGCCAAATTTCATGTGAGTAGGATATTCTTTATTTGATACATAAACTCATCATTTATGCATAATTTTAAAACACAAAAACTTAAAATTTAAACATTTAATACATGGCATGGTTATTGATTTTTATCATCTTAAATTTTTGCAAACATGAGCTATATAAGAAGAAAATGTAATCAAATAGTGGATATTGAGTGGTGTAATGCTTAAATTAAGTTACACTTGGGTATTCGGCCCAGTGATAATCCCCTTCCCCAAAAACTCCACTCCTCTATAAGGGTGTGTGTTCGATTATTGGGATCTGGCAAAAAAAACCCAAATCCATTAGCCCACCCAAACCCACTCACTAATTGTCCAACCAAACCCACTTATTTTTAATAAATGGGTAAATGAGTGCCAACTCAATTAAACCCAATTAAGTTGAGTCTAATTGGGCTTTAATTGGATTGCTTATTGGGCATCAACAAAAAGCCCAAACCGAGCAAAAAAAGAAAGGAAAAATAATGATAAACCATAGCCGCACAAAAAGTCCAAATCAAAAAGATTTCTCTTTGTCACTCGCTTCGTCTCTCTCTTCGTCTCTCACGCCATTGTTGTCAAGTCCAATCTCGTTTCCAAGATCGCTTAGAAGAAGATCAAGGAGGCTGGTGGCTCTGTCGTTCTCATTGCTTATGTTTGGTTTAATGGGTTTTGGGAATGTTGGTACTTTTTGAGGTTTTTTTTTTTTAATACTAAATATGCATTTGCTTTCTTTTTGAAAGGTTCATGAGACTTATGTTGTGAGACTGCGAAGAAAATTACACTTTGAAGAAAGAAAACAAGCTAATAAGTGAAGGTTAATATTATTTTTATCCTTTTTTTTTTTTTTTTTAATTATTTGGGGTTTGTTTTACTCTATAGAAATCTAATACTTTGATGGGTTTTGTTTAGATTAATGGATAATGTATCTTTATTATTGTTTAGTTGAAAAATAGAAAGTGGTCAGTTTTTCAATGAGTAATATTAAGCAAAGAATTATTCTTTGAAGCAATTTTCTTATTAGATGAAAAGCCAAAGTAATTAGTGATTAAAGTGGTCGCTATTCATTGAAATCTAGTAGATTAAGGACAATGTGGAACCCTCAAATTCAAAAGGGGCCATGTATTTGTGTTACATGTAGTTTGTTTATCTGTTTGAAGTATATTTTAGTTCTCTTTTGTATTCTATAATGTTAATGGTCGTAATCATGTATAAACTTGGGCAAATTGCATTTTTCCCCCTTTATGTATCAGGTAATTTCAATTTCCCCCTTTATCTATTAAATTGAGCAATGTCCCCCTTTATCTTTTGAAACTGAGCAATTTACCCATAACGTTTATTTTTCGTTTAAATACTAACACAACCTCTACAAATTATCTAAAATACCCTTATATTAACCCACTTAACCCAACCTCAATCCAAACCGGTATTTGCAATCAAGTTTATGGGTAAAACCTTGTTTCTTTCTTAAAATGCTTTGGAATTTTGCAGGCTGAATGTCGGAGACAAGCCTTACTCAAACATTTTGGAGAGTCTTTTGACCAAAAAGCCTGCAAATATGGTTCTAATCCACTGTCTCAAGACTTCTTTGTGAGCACCTCCATGTTTGTCTTTTATTTGCTACTGAGGTATGCTGCAATTCAATACCAATTTATTCTACCTTCTTGTTGGGACCACAACTTAGTATATTGTCCTCATAACATCCCCACATGGTTCAATTGAGGACAGTTTCAGTCTTGGCTTGCTGACTCTACTTGCAAATAGATTTAGCTGCGGAATTATTCCCTTAATGAAGGGTATAGGATAAAACAATCTGCTTCATTTCATCTCAATCATTTTTCTCCTTCCAATTTTTCCTTAACAGAGGAAATGCCATGCTACAGCCTTTCTGTACCGATGTAGTTTGGCCATGTGGGTTAGTTTGTTAAGCAAATACTGGTTTGGATTGAGGTTGGGTTAAGTGGGTTAATATAAGGGTATTTTAGATAATTTGTAGAGGTTCTGTTAGTATTTAACAGAAAAATAAACGTTAGGGGTAAGTTGCTTAGTTTCAAAAGATAAAAGGGACATTGCTCAATTTAATAGATAAAGGGGGAAATTGAAATTACCTGATACATAAAGGGGGAAAAGTGCAATTTGCCTTATAAACTTTGTTGTAATACAATACTTGATCTATTATAAAAATTAGAAAAAAGAAAAGAAAAAAAGAACTAGGCGATGAATACAATATGTAGATGAGAGAGAGTTTAGCTTGACTAACTTTCTCATACTTCTCCACATTGTAGTCACAATATGCCCGCCAAACCATGATGCCAGGCAATCAGTAGCAAGGGATATTCATGGAAGAAAGCTTGGTCAGAGCGTCTTGACATCTATGTAACTATATATTATCTTTATTTTTTCAATGTACTTGAAGGGGATATTTGCTAACTTCTCCCAAGTAGAAGACGAAGACCTTCTACTATGAAGAAGACCTTCTACTACGAAGAAGACCTTCTACTACGAAGAAGACCTTCCTTTCCTTCATCTGATCAACTCCCTTTCTACCGGTCAGAACAGCCTAGTCACCAGGCTCAGATCCATCCTTATCTCCTATGGGAACCAAGTGAGACACCTCACCGAATCAACACCTCACCTAGAGCAGGTGTCTTCCGAGAATCACGGAGATGAAGTCCTCGCAGCGTCGCCCAGCACCACGCACGAGCCAGCCACTGCTTGCCAGATGAAGGGCCATAAACTCCCCAGGTGTCCCAAGATCGGACGACCTCTGGAAGGCCACGTGGATGACCGAAAGACATAAAAGGCCATCCTCCATCCGTACCCAGGTATGAACAATATACTAAAACACCAGATTACTCTCTCTGCATATTTTTTCTGGTGAACTCCGACTAACAAAAGCATCGGAGCCTCCTAGGCCGGCCCCAAACCGGTGCCCACTCCGATCATTCTTTTGTCCCTTGCAGGTCTTCCGCTCCTCGGCTCGCTTAATGGCAGTCAACTGATTCTCCAGCAACTTCAGTTCTTGGCTAGCTGTGCAACTGTTGATATGAAGATGCAAACTTCGGTCATTTCCATGGAGATGCAGATTTCAGACATCAACAGTTGGCGCCGTCTGTGGGAAGTACGACTTCTCCTCTTACAAATTGCAGAGCTTGCCAAAGCTTCTTTCTTAGCCTTCAAAGACGAGAAACGAACACCACTACGGTGTAGAACGTCGCCCGATCTATCGATCCCCGGCG